>CM035423.1:92615911-92620911 GCA_020310875.1 Ceratopteris richardii
GAGCATAGTCAAGCAACATGGGAGATGGATTTCCATCAACAATTGACAAATTGGATCGAAACAACTATCCGGCATGGTCTCTAAGGATGGAGGCTTACCTTCAAGGGAGGAATCTATATGGATTCATATCCGGAGATGAAGCAATGCCAACCATGAGGAACAAAGGGCAACCATCACATGAAGAAGTGGAAGGACTTTCGAATTGGTGTTCGAAGGATGCACTTGCAAGGTCCTATATTCTAAACTCAATCTCTGATTTTCTTTTACCTCATGTCAAGGGATGCAAGACATCAAGAGAAACCTGGAATGCACTTGCTTCTTTCTTCTCTTCCAACACTCGAGCAAGGAAGAACCAATTGTGGATGGAGTTCACAACAATGAAGAAAAGCCCGAAGCAAAATGTGACTGATTATGTCACAAAGATGAAGGAGATTTCCGACCAACTTGGAAGCATTGGAGAGGTAATTGAAGAGGAGCAAATCATAAGACAAATCATGAATGGAATCAAAGCAGACGACAAGTGGGAGTCATTCACAACAGCCATGGATTTATACATGGATATGCATGTACCCGACCTCAACACACTCATGGGCCAACTCTTCACTCATGAAGCAAAGATTAGCAAAGGTGGTGAGTCCTCAAGAGGTAATCAAACTTCTGCCTTATATTCTGATAAAGCTAAGGTCAAGGACAAGTCAAAGAATAGAAAGAATGAAGATGAAGGAAGCTCTTTCCAAGCAAACTTTGCAGGTAGAGGACGAGCTAGAGGAAGAGGCAGAAGTGGAAAGCAAGGCAGGGGGAGATTCCAATCATCTCAACCTTGCAACATATGTGGCTTATCTAACCATACTACTGAAGAATGTTTCAGGAACCCGAGGAACTCAAGAGGAAGAGGATTCAATAGAGGTGGCTATGGATCAAATAGAGGCAGGTACAATGGAGGCTACAACAACAACTACTACAACAACAATTACAACAACAACAACAACTATCAAAGTGGCCATAGAGGAAGAAGAGATTACAATAACTATGCAGAGGACCAAAGTCAAGAAGATTCATTATTGATTATGAATCTATCAACAAAGAAGGGTAAGGATGATGATCACATATTTTACATTGATTCGGGATGCTCGAACCATGTAGCAGGAAATGTGGCTTTACTTTCTGATTTGGAAGATCCTCATAACAAGCATGAAGTGCAGACAGGAGATGACACAAAGCACTCAGTGGAGAAGATAGGTAATGTGAAGACATCAGATGGGAATATGAACCTCTTAAGCAAAGTCTTGTATGTCCCTACAATTACCAAAAATTTAATAAGTGTTGGACAGATTGTTGAAAAAGGATTGCAGGTTAGATTCAATCGATTTGGAGCATATGTTGAAGACCCAAGGCAAGGCTTTCGAAGGATTGCCAAAGGAGAAAAGACAGGAAGGCTTTTCACTTTTGAAGTGGAAGATACAAAGAACATAGCTTTGTTTAGCTATGGATCTCAAACTCTAACAGAGTTGGAGATATGGCACAAAAGGCTTGCTCACATTGGTGAGAGGACACTCAAACAGATTTGCAGGGACCAAAGTGTACTTGGTTTGCCTAATATCACAAGGCAACACATGATTTATAAGTGTGAAGCTTGTCAACTCGGCAAGGCTCATAGACAACCTTTCAATAAGAAAGGATATATGTATCAAAATCCTTTGGATCTAGTGCACACGGATGTGTGGGGTCCAAGTAAGGAGCCATCTATATCAGGCTCAAGATATTATGTGTCTTTCATAGATGATTGTAGCAGGTGGACCATTCTGTTTTTCATGAAGCACAAGGATGAAGTGTTTAATTGCTTTAAGAAGTATATTGCTCTTGTTGAAAACCAAACAGGTAGGACTTTGAAACGACTCAGATCAGATGGTGGAGGAGAATACTTCTCTTCTGAATTTGATGCCTTCTTGCATGAAAGAGGCATTAAAAGGGAAGTCACTACAAGGTATACACCTGAACTCAATGGTGTAGCAGAGAGGAGGAATAGAGCTATCGTCGAAGCTGCAAGGTCCATGCTCAACGAAAAGGGATTGCCGAACTACCTATGGGCAGAGGCTGTGTCGACAGCCACATATCTCATAAATAGACTTCCATCTAAGTCACTAGATGGAACCACTCCATATGAAGTGTGGAATGGAAGAAGACCTAGTCTAGAGCATTGTAAAATCTTTGGATGCTTAGCCTATGCTCACATTCCTTCTCAAGTAAGAGGGAAATTGGATCCCAAGGCAGAGAAGTGTGTATTCATTGGTTATGATCAAAACCAAAAAGGATATAGATTGTACAATCCAACCAATAAAGGATTTTCTGTGAGTAGAGATGTAATTTTTGATGAAAACAAATCATGGTTTGATGATGACAGGAAAGTGAAGCTGCCATATGACTTGGATGAAGATTTTCCATCACTTCAACCAAAGGAGCCAAAGCAGATTGAAGAAAGTGATTCGGAGATTGACCTACAAGACTTGGAAAGACTAAAGCTATGGAAGAACAAAGGTAAAGCAAAGATGCAGGATGCTACATATGGACCCGAGAGCTCACATCAACCACTTAGAAGGTCTTCGAGGGAGAAGAAGAAACCAGAGAGGTTTGGTTATGATACTTCTTTGGTCACCAAGCACTCAATCTACATTGCAAAGGATTCAACCAATGAAGAACCTACCACATTTGAAGAAGCACAAAGCAAGAAAGCTTGGAGAGATGCAATGGATGAAGAAATGGAAGCCTTGAAGGAGAATGACACTTGGGAGCTTGTACCTAACAAGCCATCTATGAAGATAATCGGATCTCGATGGATATACAAAATCAAGAAGAATCCAGATGGAAGTATAAATAGACACAAAGCAAGGTTAGTTGCTAAAGGGTTTGCTCAAACCCATGGTATTGATTATGAGGAGACTTTCTCTCCTGTTGCAAAAATGCCTACAATTAGGGTTCTCATTAGTCTTGCTGCATCTAGAAATTGGAATCTTTATCAACTTGATGTAAAGAATGCTTTCTTGAATGGATGGATTTCTGAGGAAGTGTATATGGCACAACCTCCTGGATATGAGGATGCACATCATCCTAACTATGTATGCAAACTAAAGAAAGCTTTGTATGGATTGAAGCAAGCTCCAAGAGCTTGGAATTTCAGATTGGTTACTTATTTGCAGGACCAAGGATTCAAAGCTAGCAAGGCGGATACCTCTTTGTTCATAAAGAGGAATGGATCTGAAGTGATCTATTTATGTGTGTATGTTGATGATATTATTATCACAGGCAATGATCTTGAAGGAATCAAACAGGTAAAGAGTCAAATGAAGGAGGAGTTCAAAATAAGTGACCTCGGACCACTCACTTATTTTCTTGGATTGGAGTTGATCTACACAGATTCAGGTATATACATCACACAAAGGAAGTATGTCCATGACATGCTCGTCAAGTTCAAGATGGAAAATACCAAGTGTGCAGGTACACCTATGGAGCAAAATCATAAGCTTAGTGCTTATGAAGGAGAGCCAATTGAAGACATCACAAGCTATCAAAGCTTGGTTGGAAGTTTGAACTATGCAACACTCACAAGGGTGGATATATGCTATAGTGTTAGCATATTGAGTCAGTTTATGCATAAGCCGAGAAGACCACATATGGAAGCGGCCAAGCGAGTCCTCAAGTACCTAAAGGGGACCATGAATGAAGGTTTGTTTTATTCATTTACTTCAGATATTGAGCTAAAGGTCTACTCAGATGCAGATTGGGCCGGATCTAAAGATGATAGAAGAAGCACATCAGGGTATATATCATTTGCAGGTTCAAAAATCATTTCTTGGTCATCGAAGAAGCAACCAACCGTGGCATTATCTTCTACTGAAGCTGAATATAGAGGTTTGGCTAATGCAACTCAAGAAATCATGTGGTTAAAATCTTTGTACACAGATCTTGGACTTCATTCTTCAACACCTCACATTTTTGGTGACAACACAAGCTCACTACATCTAGCAGCTAATCCGGTATACCATGCTAGAACCAAGCATATTGAAGTCCACTACCATTATGTAAGGGAGAAGCTAATGAGCAAGGATATTCAACTATCCTACGTCTCTACAGATATGCAATGTGCAGACATGTTGACGAAAGCTCTTGATGGTACGAAATTAAGTAGATTCAAGTTGATGATTGGTTTGCAGGAAATCAAGGACAATTGAAGACTTATTTGGAGGCCAAGCATGTTAGGCTTGAGGGGGAGCTGTTGGTGCATTTTGCCCAAGCCTACATGCTTGATATGCTTGATATTATCCTCATTTGTAAGTCACATGAGTAGTCATGTGAACACCTCTTGTAAAAGAGTACATTTTATCTCTTGTAAATGGAAAAAGAAAAAAGTAAAAGGATGGCTTACCTCATCCATGATGTAAAAGCAAATTCGTGGCTCCAACTACCAAAATCACGAATTTTTGAGCTGAGGGAATCTCTCCTAACTTTGGGGATCACTTTTAGGTGGAGCCATTCGAATTCGAATTCAAAACTCCCTCCAAGAATTGCTATAAAAGGAGCAAGAAGGAAGAGGCGATTAGCAAGCCTTGTACGTGACCACTTCATGTCATTTTGTAGAGATTGAAGAGCTTACTCCATAGCTATATCATTCTACTCCCATTGTGCAAAGATTCATTGCCAATGTGGTTGTAATCATATGTGAATCTATACATTTATTATCATCTACCTCTCTGTTTTGTTCTCTGCTATACTCACTCAGAGCAGTAACTTCAGAAGGTCATATCTCGAGTTTTACTGAACCTTTTTCAGTGTTTTAAAGTGCGTTGGATAGCTCTCACTGTCTAGTTCCTACCTATAAATTTTCAAGGTCATTGGATTTATACTTTTGGAGATATCTGCATTTTACTGCTTACTGGTCTATCTCTGCAGAGCCCCGAGAATTGTGGGAATGTTCTAGAACTTGATGACACTTGTTCTCAGTGCTC
>CM035423.1:92625911-92645911 GCA_020310875.1 Ceratopteris richardii
ATGATTCAAGTAATGACAATAAAGGATGTTGGAATTTTGGTAAACCTGGACTCTTTGAACGTGATTGCAGGTTGAAGAATCAAAATAACAGAAGGTAGTAGAATAACTATGCATCCTCAAGTGCAGATGATTCTGAGAAGCTGTTCATGGTTCAACATCACATGATGAATAACATGTCTATTGGTGTTTCAAAATCAAATGATAATGTCTGGTATGTTGATTCATGTGCTTCAAATCACATGACCAATCATGCAGAATGGTTTGATACTTTGCAGAAATTGCCAATTCCTCGATAATATGTTGAAACAAGTAATGACACATCACATCCTATGGAGCATACAAGAAACATAGCACTATCGATGGAGGATGGAAAGGTAAAACATCTTGTTGATGTGCTGCATGTTCCAGATATAACAAAGAATCTGGTTTTTGTTGGACAAATGGTTGACCAAGGATTACAAGTCACGTTCAATGCTGACATAGTTTATGAGGTTATACAACCCATGAGATAAAATGCTAAAAGTAATAATGACATTGCCATTTGACATATCATGAACAGAACATTTGTCATCAAAAAATTTTCACAACCAAGCCAATCTTGGCTAATGTGGAAACTAATAATAGATTTTTCTTGATTCCTGGCACAAACAAAGCATCTAACAAAGTGAAAGAACTACCATCAGGAGTATTCAAAATGATCTTACCAACTCCCATAACAGGATAGGAGGAGTTGTTGGCACATGTAACAATATTCCCTGTAGGGGCAAGCTCGAGTGAAGAGAAGAAACTGCTCTGCGAGGTAATATGTTTGTTCATCCCACTATCAAAGTACCAAACATCTGAGTCTACTACAGACATGCACTGCTCATCAGAAGATGGATCAAAACTCCCAACAGTAGTAAACACCCTGCACAAGATTAGCAGACTCTGTTTTTAGTGTAGAGGCCTCTGCAACAACCATTCCAGCCTCTTTCTTCTTTGCCTCTTTAGCAGCTAGTTTTGGATAGCTCTTGATGACATGATCATTTGCTTTACAGTATTTGGAAAACAATTTCTGCTTTTCTGATTTCTTCTGATCTTTGTCTTCCTTCTTCGAATGTGCCCATTTATAGAATTTTGCTTACTAGTAGAAGAGCTCCATTTACCTTTGCCCTTCTGACTAGCCAGGAAAGCTTGATCTGCAACATGCATAATAGACCTGTTCTGCCTAGAGTGGTCTTCCTGCAACAGATGAGAGACTAACTCCTCAAATGACAAGGCATTTGGATTGCCTTTCATATCAAACAAAGAGTAGACGTAAAACTCTGATATGATTCAGGAAGACCATTTAGAACGGTTTGCACAAGAGAGCTATCTGGTATAACTTCGTCAGTAGAAATCAACTATTCTTTCAAATCCTTGATCTTTGTGAGAAAACTGTCCATAGAATCACCTTCATTCATGTGGTCACTCTCCAATTGTTTTCGGAGGTAAGCAACACGAGCCTCATTCCTAGCCTGGTACAATGTGGTAAGTATATCTTAAGCATCCTTAGCTGTTCTGCAAGAGTGAATGTGAGGAATAATGACACGTTTGATAGACAAAGCTATCAATGCATGTGCATGAGCATCTCTGCAATCCCAATGAATTTGCTCTGTAGTAGGTGCAACAAAAACAACAACATGAACAAAAATGTGTAGAATATCATAATCTTCAACACCATCTCCATCAGCTCTAGCACCTGTATTCGCAGGTGTAACATGATATCTTTCAACACCCTACACAATATTCCATAGTCCTTTTGTGAACAATACATGACGCTTCATATAAGCCCATAATGGGTAGTTAGTACCATCAAACTTATCCTCAATGACCAACATACGAAATACATCATTGCTTTTAGCCATGGCGGGTGACTAAAATACCTTGGTGCAAAAAATTGACTGTATTTCAAAAAGTTAAAACAAAATTGCCAAGCAAATTCTGCTAAACCCTTAGCAAACTTTGAGATGCGTATACTTGCGAACCGAAATTGGTATATACCTTTGGAATAAAAAGATGAAATAGCCTACACAAGCATTATGATAGTGCGTTCAGAGGCCAAAATGAGCTCATATGGCGATTTCAGCACCACAAAGCAAAACTGTTTTGGTCTGTGAAACACTTTGAGTATGCTTACCAAAGTTCGTGCGATTCTGAGATTGCAATTGGAGAGGTTTAGAAAACACCCTAGATGAAGCAACGACCTACTCTAATACCAATTGTTGGAGTTAGATGTTTGAGGAAGCACAAAAACAACAAAAGGAAGAAGAAGAAGCTTGGAACACAACACACAATGCTGAAAATGTATTACCACTAGAATGTACAAAGATAAGTATCCCATTAGGGCAACCGGCATATATATAAGCCGTGGAAAAAAACATCCTAAAGAGGGGAAAAGTGCCCCAACGGTGAAGTCGTGATACGAAGCCAAGTTTAATGATCAAGCATGAAATACCAATTTTAAGCTCTACTAAAGGTAATTTTACAAGCCACATTCAGGTCGATTGGAATGAGATCGACACAAATATAATCAAATGATGTCTATCCTTGGTCATGCTTCTTTAGCATATTTTGATGCTTGATCCACCTTTTAGCATATACATGAGTGAATCATTGGCTGATAATTTCATAATCACCTGCACGTATAAAAAAGCAGCGAGGATCATAATGGTAAAATACTTAAGTAATTGTTGTAGTCAAAATTCCGAAGGTAGAGAGGGTGCTTCAGATTGCAGTTTTTTAACTAAAACGAGTGGCGAAGATCAAGGACGAAGTACGTAAATGAATATGTATATTTGTGTGCATTGGTATGCATGCATATCCCAATGTATGCTTTCCATTCCCGTGCATCCATGTAAATGCATCTAAGAGTATGTGTTCTAGTGTACATGAATGAATTTATGCATATGTGTGCATGTGTATTTGCATGGGCATGTGTATGTGTGTGTGAATCTACTCCAAATGGAAATACAAAGCTAGTGTAAGTATTGCTTATGAAGTTTCTTTTGAGGTAAAAATGAAGGAAGCATTGCACATGCCTTCTTGGTTTTCTTTTAGAAACACATATAGGTGTCAAGTAAGAAGGGGGGGTAGATCAAAAAGCTCTGACAGCCGCTGAGTTTGCAAGAAGATTTAAAGCGGCTCGCACGTGATGGAGAGTGAAATTTTGGAAAAACATCAAGAGGCAGGGCCTAGACATAGAACCCGAGATACTTGTTGTTACTCGTCTCATTCTAGAGAGGGAGGGAAGATTTTGCAATCAGAGGATTAAAAAGATACGTGGGACTCATCATTCCAAAATTTGGGGAGAATTCCTTTCCGCATAGATGAGGTTATAGTTTGCAAATGGAGATCTCGATTCAACATGTGGCCTTACTTGGAAAGATTTGCAGAGGATGCAATAAATGAGATATGCGGTGAACTAAATGGGGGTCCTGACCTAATCATTGCAAACTACAGTGATGGAAACTTGGTGGCATCTCATATTGCTCACAGGCATGGTGTAACTCAGTGCAATATAGCGGATGCCTTGGATAAAACCAAGTACCCAGATTCTGACATCTATTCAAAGATGCATACTGAAGCAAAAAGGGGACAACGATCTAAAGAGGGGAAATAGAAAGTTGTTCTCTATGCTGTGAGCTGATCAAAGGTGGCGGTAACAGAGAAGAGAATCCTACCCAGCAACGTCTTTTTTTTTTTTTTTTATAAACAGGAAGTATAAAATTGATGCTAGACAAAAACAGACTTACAGTAGGCCCTCAAGGGAGGCCAAGGCAGATAGAGGACATCATAGTTCCAAAAAGGAAGGGGGGCCTCATAAGAGGATAGAGTTAACAAAATCACCAAGGAAAGTGATCATGTCACATCTGGGGTTTGAGTACATACGAAGGAGCTTGGCCTTCCACACATTACAGTGGTAATTCCTTAAAATTACAAAGGGGCTCTTAATAGCCGAATGGGATTCTTGACAATAGGATAAACAAAAATTGAGGATTTTCCTAAGCCCCAATAGAAAGGAGAAGAAGTGATCTTTGCCCCTTTTATTAAAGATGGCACTGTTTCTATTCTTCCAAATATACCACATAGTATGATTTCTGATAATCTGCCACAACAGGATGTCCATACCTCCTAATTCACCAATCAGAATATCATTGCAACTTGGAACTTTGATCCCCTGTATTTGACAGTAAGACCAAATGCCTACCCAAAATCTGGAAGCAAATTTACACTTAATGCAGAACAAGTGCTCCAAATCCTCTTCTTTGCCACAAAGTTTACAAAGTCCAGCATCAATTTTATACTTCCTAGCTTGGCTTCTCGTCCAGATGCCTTTGTGGGGAATGAGCCAGTTCAGACAGGAATGCTTGTTAGAAAGGGGGAAGGCCCAGGAGCACTGAAATCTGTACTTCCACTGCAGGTGGGACCACTGAAGACCCCACTTCTTATTCAACTTCCCAGTGATCTCCTTGATACTCCTGGACTTCCTTTTGTAGGAGCTTAGCATATCCCAGGCGACCTCTTGGAGAGAAATCTCCTTCCTCCACATGTTTACCTCCATCTTCTCCATCAACATCTCCTTCTTGATTATGAGAATCTGTTTACATTGAACTGAAAGACAATTAGTTTCGAGAATAACATTATCATCAACAACTTCACCTGCTCTTAGCAAGTCTTGCCAATGTCCAAAGCCTTTCTTTCTGCATTTATTCCATCTAATTGGGAGGGTAGGGAGGGCTCCAGTATTAGTCCAGCCAAACCAAATGGAATCCTGCACTAAAAAAGATAAATTGTGAGCAAACCAAACAGGGAGCTTATACTTAGCCTTAACAACCATCCAGGCTTTCCAAAAATTACAAATCAGCTGACTACCCTTAGGCACAAAATCAACAGGAGCAGTAATCACATCCCACAGAGAACAATTGACCCAACTTTTATTATGCTTGATATTGAACCTGTTAATATTTCTCTTAATCAAACAGGCCCAAAAGTCATTAGAGGAAACAGATCTATAAATCCACTTAGCAGCCATTTGAGTAGCCATCTAGGAGGGGAATATGAGACCAAGTCCACCTTCAGCTTTCTTCATACAATATATATTCCAGGCAACTTTGGGAATTTTGGAGCCACCCCATAAAAATCTTCTAGCCAGAGAAATGGCTTCACCTAACTGCTTCTTCTTAGGCTGCCAGCAGGACAGAAAATAAGTCGGGGAGGGGAGGATATAGTGCTTCAAAACGAAAGATCTTTGAGAAATACTATGCTGCATATCAATCCACTTGTAAGTTTTTGCCCTAAATTTATCAAGCATCCAGTTCCATCTTTGCTCATTAGTGATGCCAAAACCCATGGGAATACCCAGCAACCTGAATATCGTCCCTTTCTTGATGATGTCACAACCTGCTGCCTCAACACAATCAGGTATCTTATTATCAGTGACAAAAAAACCCGTTTTCTTGTGATTGACCACAGAGCCATTGGCCAAACAGAACAACTCAAGACAATTAAGAAATTGATTAGCAGAATTTTCATTCGCCAACATCAACATGTTGGTGTCATCTGCAAACATCTGCAGACCCAGGGGAGAGTGAGCCTGAGGAATATCCAATCCAAAAATTGTCCCTTGAATGATGCAATCCTTAACAAGCCAACCTAAAGCATCACTAGCAATAGCAAAAAGAAGGGGAGCCAAGGGGCAGCCTTGCCTAATGGACCTGCACAGTCTAAAAGGATTAGAAAGATAACCATTAATAGCCACTTTAGAAAAAGCATTACCAAAAAGAATACTGACATATTTAATAAATCTTTTGCCAAAACCAATGTCATGCAAATACTGAAGAATGAAATCCCATTCTATCCTGTCATAGGCCTTATCAAATTCTATTTTGAAAAAGTAAGTATCAACATTCAGCTCATTGTAATATTCTAGACTTTCCCAGATAGTTATAATGTTGTCCAGAATAAATCTACCTTTAATAAATCCCTTTTGTTCAGGAAGAATAATACTATCCATTAAAGGACTCAACCTTCTGGCCAGGATGGAAGCAAAGATTTTGTACAAAGAAGTCAGGCACGAGATGGGTCTCCAATTGTTTAAATCATCTTTGAGACCTTTTTTGTGAATTAACTTTATCACTCCAGTGTTAATGAAGGGAGAAAGAGACCCCCTTCTAGTGGCTTCTTGCTAGATCTTGAGAATTATGGGCACCAACACTTCCTTGAATTCCTGAAAATCTCATAGGGAAGACCGTCATGACCAGGAGACTTACCAGGCTTCAATTTGCTAATGGATTCTCTAACCTCACCTCAGAGAGGGGCATGTCAAGGAGGGAGTCCATTCCCTGAGGAACCATTTTCTTCCTACAAAGGGCAATGGCAGCTCTTGCACTCCACACAGAATCCCCTCCCTTGGGAGGCTGAGAGAATACATTGGCAAAGAACCTGTGAGCAACCTGAAGATTATCCTTCATATTAGTAGCATGAATACCAGAATTATTCTTAAGCAGGGGGATGAAGTCCCTGGCTTTCTTCTTCCTCATAAGGTCAAACATGTGCTTATTAGGCTTGTCAATTTTTCCTGCCCAAAATTCTCTAGACGTGGCAAGGGCACCTCTAGCAAGGAGGTAGTCCTCATTCCTCACTTTTTCCTGCAGCTCCAAAATCTTAATTCTCTTGGTAGCCATGTCAAGGTTAGAACAATCTAAAATATTCGTCTCCTGCAAAATCATCATCCTCCTCTTGTACCTGATCTTTTTAGCTTTATTCTTAAAGTACTTAATCATGGCCTGAATTTCTCTAACAGCTTCTTCCCAAGCCACGAAAGGCGACATATCCTTACTGAAATGCAAATTAAGAATATTAGTAATTCTTTCCTTCACAATAGGAATCTTAAAAAGGGAAGAGTCCATGTGCGGCCAGCCAGCTCTATAGTAGGGGTTGTTGTTGAAAAAATTCAGAATCAAAGGAGTATGATCAGACAGATGCAAAGAATGATCAGCTGTGCAGCAAAAATTCTGCAAGTTCTGACTCCTGCCAGCATGCATATAGAATCTATCCAATCTAGCAGACAAAAAGTTATTTTGGTTCCTGTTATTCCAAGTATGACCAGTGTTAACAGAGAGATCCAGAAGGTTATGTTTATTAACTAGATTAAACCAGCACTGCTTTTCATAACGAGAGATAATATTATCACTTTTACCATTCCTATCACCAAGATTAGTGACCATGTTGAAATCCCCTGTCAACAAAATATCACCATTGATCCTGATAATTTCTTCCCAGCATTTAGACCTGTACACAGCTTGATTAGCAGCATAAACACAGACTACAGTGAAATTGAGAGGCTCTTTACACTTCACAGGTATCCACTGGTTAGTAGGGCTCTTTTGCACTTCCTCAATTAAGTGACACAAACCATTAGCGATTCCAATGGCCGCACCCCCCTTACCATTATGATCCGTGTGCACCCAGTGGCAAGTGCTAGAAGTAATTTTCAAATTCGACATGAGAGGGGATCCCCCAATCTTCAGTTCCTGTAAACAGATGAAGTCAGGAGCAAGGGAAGCATCTTTGATCCAGTTATTTATGATCTTACCTCTGACCGGGTGAGAGAGACCCTTGGTGTTGAGAGAAATCAACTTAATGCTATCCATGGGAAACAATCAGGGGAAAAAATTACTTTTTATGATTCTTAACAGGCTTAACAGCTGAGATCGAAGACCTAACCATGTCTTTCCTTTTGGATTTATTCTTTTCTTTGCCTTTGGGGCTAGGGGTCTTTCCTCGAGCACAAACGTAGCTTTCTAGAGGGTCAATCTGTTGGGCACATGATGCATGTCTATGACGTGAATCTTTCACGCAGGTGAATCATTCCATCTATCTATCTATCTATCTATCTCAGATTCAGAGGTAGTGCTCAAATTGATCTTCTTGATCATATCCAAGTCACAAACAGGCAACAGACAACAAAAATTAAGAATGAGATTTCATGAGGATGACAGGTTAAAGAGCATCACTCGAAGTCCATATCAACAACGTTAAAAACTCGCCGCTATCTGATTTCGAATGGATCTTCATGCACATGACGTGACAAAGTAAGGGGATGAAAAAAATGTAAGATATTCCGTACAATGGTTATTTGCACTACACTTTTGTTTTTGCTTGCTGTAAATAATGAGAATCTGTTTTGGTCAACATTGTTGCTAAAAATATAGGACATATGAAAGTAGTTATGCCAGATTTCTTTATGCACGAACAATTGAATGTTTTTGATGGTTGTGTGTTTTCTAAAAGAGTAGTGTGCATAAGGATGTGTCCACAATGGAAGGACCCCGAAATTGTCACCAATAGTGCATTAAGTTGCAAATGTTTTCCCCTGATTTGAAAATCTCTTTTCCCACATAATAACCTTATTCAGTCGAAGTTTTAGTAATGAAAGCTGAAGCCGCTATAAAGTAAGTTTCTATGTAATTATCCTCTAGCATGAACCTTCTCAATTTGAGGGGTGAGAAAACCTGAGCTCATTTGGTTTGTATATTGCACCATTCATTTTGGAAAAATCCTTTACTAAACTCTTATGTCGTCTGCTGAGATGACTGTTATGTATTGTGAAAGCCATCGTGCAGGTGGCTTATGAGCTACATGATTGAGTCGGGTTTGAGCAGATGATTATGTACGAGTGATTAGAATGCTTTTATCTGTTTTTTTTATTTCAAAAGTTGTAGGCATTACGTATCTCGACTTCCACATAAATAGTACGATTTTGGCTGTTGTCAGACATCCAAAGTCATGGCACATGTGTGTTACCTAAATAGTAAGATTTTGGCTGTATGTCAGACATTCAAAGTTATGGTCGATGTGTGCTCACCTTATTCAATGTTTGGAGTGTGCTTAACTGATGTATAAAATAGATCCTAAGGACCCATTAACTAGTAACCCACTGACAGAAATACAACTGATTTCATCGTAAAGCAATTTGATCTCGCCTGATCTCACCAATGTCTAAAAGAACAAGATCCCTATCTTATGCATAAAAGCTATTTCAAGAAATCTGAAGATTTTATTACTCTTTTGGATGTTTCCTTATGATATGGAAAGACATCTATGCTCCTAGCCATCTCTAATGTTTTCTTTCGAGTTGCTACTTTCACATGGCAGCTTGTTGATGCTAGAGCTTAAAATATCACTTCTTATTGAAGAAGAACTAAGTAGTAAAAAATATTTAGGATTCCTTTGCATGTCGCCCTCTTTAGGATACTTGATTCCAGATCACTCTTGTATATGAGATTAAGGGTTTTGGATTGTGATCGACACATCAATTTGAAGGCTTATCTTGAGTTTCTTTCTTCTTATGTCTTTATTGTTCTCTACTTGTGACTTGGTGAAATGCTCAGAACCCAATTTCTTCCTCCTTCATAAACGACTCAGTACAGTTTTTAGATTCGGCTTCTTAATGGTGTTTCTCTCTTTGCATTGCCCACGAAAAGAGTTCATATTTGCTATCCATAATCATTTATAATTGTTAATAATCGAGAACTGATTTCACATGCTCTTAAAGCATTGCTACAAATTCTTTTCCATTCATAATGTCACTAATAATAATGTATGCAAAGAAAAATTCAAGTACAACAAATTTCACTTAGAATTTAAGGCAATCTCATTACATGAATGTCATGATCTATTTACGAGACGTTGAACGAGAGAACATACTTAATGACTTCACCTTGATCTTTGATTGTGAGATCATTCAAGAGGTTGTTTAGCTTCATCGGAGCTCATCTTCAAACTCCATCAAGCTAGAGTGCATTCTCTTCCTTCCTCCTTTCCTAGAACGATGACATACTTGATGAACCCGACGTAAAAAGAGGAGGATAGAGGTTTAGTTTGTGCCTAGGGATAGTTAGAGCTTGAAGAAACCTAAGTTTATGGGAGACACTACAATGGACATTATAATCCAACTCTTGTAATTCCAGCAGGATGAAAAAAGATGAAGTGCCATCCAGACATTCCATGAACGAGCGATCAAAAGGAGTGGGTATTTCAATAGCAAAATGTTACTCGCTTATGTAAAGAGTACAAATTAGAGGCGTGATATCTTGGCACGAGGCTTACGTCATTAAGTGACCAAGAACTTATAGATAATTTTGTATATGTTTCAGAATTGCATCTGCATGACTGACTAGTTGTGGATGCACCCCGACTAGTTGTAGAAGGGCAAACAAGATGGTCTCAATATAAGACAATACTCATGAGAATCTTTACACTTGATGACGATGATAAAGTGAGTAGGTCAACATTTCTAAAATGGATACATAAACCTAAAGACCAATCCATTTTAGACATAAAAAGAGAATTTGATCAATAGCTTGGAGACTTATCTGAATATGATAGGAGGGCTATAGCTCAAGAGAAAGTATCCTTGTTTCTCCGGGCTATAGATACGAAAGCTCGAGAAGAACTTTTACCACACTTACAACATGTAAGAACTGAGACTAGTCTTACTGAAGACTCATATAATGTGGAAGAAGCTATTAGAAGGTACATTGAAAAACAGAGAACTTTCGCTAAATATATGTAGAGTTGGCATAACGATATGTAGGAAGAACAAACATAAACTGTTCAACAACCTATACAGAATCCTCAGGGGAATGCACCAGTGCCAAAGGATGCTGCCTGCTAGTACAATGGAAGACATGTTTAAGAAATTCAGTGATCTTACAATCCAAAGTGTGAAACAAATGATTGAATCTCAAGCTTCACAAGCACCAACAACTAAAACTCAAAAAATGCCTGAAATTAAGAGGTGCATTTGGTGTGACTCTCCTAAGCATAACATGTACTTATGTGAGAGTTTTAAAGAAGCTCTAGCTAAAAACCTAGTCTTTATAAAGGAGAAGATGATCTATGATGCAAAGACCGGGGAAAAGGTTAATATAAAGTTTGGAAGAGGAGAAATGAAAGTATTTTTCCCTGGTACTTCAAGCAATTTTGCTTCAACATCTAATATGACAACGTATGCGTATCAAGTGATATATGAAAATGGAGAGATAGAATCCTGGGATAGAGTAATGAAGTCTCTTGATCGGGGAAAGATGCATCAAGAGGTTTTGAAATCAGCAGGGAATGAAATTTGGGGAGTAACTGTATAGAAAGATCTAGTAGATATGCTTTCGGTAGTTAAATATTTATGCTTGTCTATGGAGTAGGAGGTGATAGTAGAAGAGAAAAGGAGAAGAGTTACTGAGGGTGAGGAAGAGAAGAGAAGGACAAGACCGCAGGTAGACATGGATCAAAACCAACAACCACAAAAAAACCAAAATCAAACACCCCAAGAAAATCAACCAACCCAAACAAATCCACTAACACTAGCACCAAGTGTGTCGAGTAAACTTCCAAATCAAAATCAACAGCCTGTTTCTACCAAGCCACAAACTTTGAGTCCTACCACTGATCTTCCTCAAGATCAAGGAATAAAACCCACAAAGAAAGGTCAAGGAAGAGTTAAGAATCCTTCTTACATGCTTAAGTCACATATTGAGCGAGCGACGGATCTAAAACAAGTCCTTAAAAAGCGTGTTCTCGATAGTGTGATTGAATTTACACTAGGGGAATTGTTAGGAATAGCAAAGAGAGAATTCTTAGAGGTGATTATCGACCTTCTAAGATGCAATCAAAAACCAATAACTGATAGCCAAGAAGTTGAAAGAATGGAAGAAGATCTACCTACTCATACATTGCAAGCACAAGTTCAAGAAGAAACAAATGTGATTGACCAAATTGAATGTATTGCACACCCTTGTGCACATGAAATGTTTTTGGATAGGAATAGTTCTAAAATTGTTCCATCAAGCCACTATTCAAAGGACCACTAGGCCGGAGCTATGACGGAGACATTGGTAAAATTGGACAGGTTTAACTCTCCTATGGTTGCCCTGATTGACCATGGATCAGAGATCAATCTTATGTCCAAAGATCTCTACCAAAATGGGAAATGGTTGATTGATATGCAGCTAGGATGGAGGATTCCAACAGCCAATAAGATGCTAGGGGAGCTCTTTGGAACATGCCCATTGGTACAAGTTACAATTGGTGATGTTAGTGATTATCATGACTTCTTTGTTCAAGATCATTCTAGCTACTCGTTGATTTTAGGGCAACTGTAAATTACTGCCTTGTGTCCAATATGTTGTTGCAAGCATACCTCTTGACTGACATTCTTGGGCCTCATGGCTAGCTTTCCTGCATAGCTGGCAAGTTACCCTTAGAAGCGGACACTCACTTACCACATGACCCTGCTTGCTGCACATGGTGCACCATAGTCCACTTTTGATACTACCTCCCTTGAGTTCCTACAACTCTTGTCCAAGTTGAGCGAGCTCTTCTGCTTTTTCTTGCTCTTTCTTTTGTAGCTTCAATGCTTCAATTTCTCACCTCAACAGGGCTACTGCATTTTCTTCTTCCCTTTGAGGTTTACTCGTTTTTAAGTTCTCCAACTCTTTCCTTAATTGAATCACTAGATCCTCAATTTTTGCCAAATAGGATAGTTCAAAAGAACTTGCTCCATATTGTTATCTTATTTTTTCTAGTCGTGTAGCTGTATTGATGAATTCTTCTATGGAGGCTATTGGCAACACTAATTCTTTGATTTTACATTGTGTAGTCACCCGAAGTGGTTTAACTAACCATTTCTTAATAAAGAAATCATGTGGAGGATCTGACAACTTAGCCATTTGTACCTTGGCCCTAGTTACAAACTATGGAAATGTTTCATCAAGACCTAGTCTCAAGTTTTCTAACTCCTTTATGATTATCTCTGTAGTGTTCCCATGCTGGAATTGAGTTTTGAATGCCTCTTTCATTAAATCCCACATGGTGAAATGGTTTTCAGCAATCTAGCTTAACCATTTGTCTGCCAGCCCTTCTAATGTGGCAAGAAAGAGGATAAAAAAGGCATCCTCTCTTCCCATCAAACCTCTTGTTTTGCATAATGCTAAGAATCTCCTAATGTGCTCGTTCGCTGGGATCTTCCTGAGCTAAGCCTCTGAAAGATGGAAATTTTATATTTAATCTAGAAAGTAGAGTTTCCAAATCTACTTGACGTGCCATGTTCGTTACTGACAATGTTGATGAAAGTGGACTGGGGGGGAGGGGGGTCTTCTCAGAGCCTTCCTTCTTGTTGCTTTGCAAGTCACCCTCAACGTTTGAGACCGGGTTGCAGTCATAAGCTGTTCATAATCCTCTTATTCTAAGAGAACTAATAAAAAGATTTTACTTCTTAATCCGATGAACTAGTATTGTAGCACTATCAGCACTTGAAGAATGCTTCTCCACACTGCAATATTGCTTCTCCTATGCTCAAGCCTCCTTAGGTCCCATCAGGCGTGCCAAATTTTGTTGGGGGATTCTTGTGTAGCAAAAGACTTGAGTGTTTGTAGGAGAATGGACAGTGAGAATAAGAGAATTAATGACACGGAAAGCTTTTGATCAATTAGGAAGAGAAGAATACAAGCTTATACATAAGCCAAATTCTCAGCGCAATATGCCCAAGACTAAATAATGGTCATGAAACAAGATTACAAAGTACTTAGAATCTGCCACTGACCTCTGCACCAGACCTCCACCTTCTCCAAGCTTGCACTTGTGCACACCTTGCACCAAGCTTCCAATAAGGGGAGGGATGGACACCTTTTGTCAACGGTCAAATTCAATGGGACTTTGGAACTCTTGCTATTCCTTGCTGCACCTTCTCTACATATAATCTAAGTCACTCTTCTTGCACCTTGCAATGGCTCTCTGTGTCACACACACTCTCTCTAAATGTATGTCTCCTCTCCCTCTTAGTCTAAGCTATGCTCACTTTGCTTAGTCTTCAAAGAATAATGCCTTGCCTTGATTTGAGTGTCGGTTCACATACACTCCTAACTGCTAGAGTATCTTGGTGCTCACTTTGATGTCCCAAGATTGTCTCCAAAAGTGGAAAGCTAACGAATCCTTGTTTTGTCCTTTAGTGACTTTAGTAGGACAATACAAAATTTTAAATGGGTGCCATACTTTCACTTCTGCATATGCTGTAGTTTCACATACCTTCACATTTTTCCTTTTAATTCTTCAATTGTGCACCTAAGAGGGTTCACTTGAACCTTCCAAACACTTTAAAACACTTTGAACCTTAGAGAAATTACAGAAAGGCACTTTGCAACCTGCACCCAACTTTCTGCAAAATATAACCTTTATGAACAATTAATTGTGCACTACCTGTGCACCTTGACATGCAAACACTTTGACTGTATGCATGTTAACCTTGACCTTGAACATGTTGACTTTGACCACTTTGACTTTGACCATTTGACTTTGACTATGGTTGACTTTGACCAATGTGACTTTTATGGGCTCAACATACATGTTGTCCATCATCATATGGATACTATAGCCCTTGCTTCACTCATCCTTTGAGGTTCATAACCATCTTTTCATTGCAACAAGATGAGGTACTCTTGGCACTTAAAAAAATTAGGATAACAACCAAACTTGCTTTATAGCTAGATATGCTCCCATTTGCATGTCTCTTTAATCTTGCATATCCATTTGTTGCCAATGAATTTCATGTACATTGTTCATGGCACTAATGACCAAGTATAATTTTCTTTAATAATTGCCTTTGCTTCCTCATGCATGGCTTCATTCCATTCCCTATGCTTATTTGCATCTTCAAAAGATTTAGGTTCGCCACAAGCTATAACTTGACTCATGTAGGCATAGTCTCTTACAATGATGAATCATACATCAAACTTTTTTCTCTATTTATACATCAAACTTTTTTCTCTGTATGCTAACTTTTGATAGCTTCTCCCATGCTAAACTTTGATTAATTGAGATCTCGATTAATGTAGCCTTCTTTTGATGTCTTCTTGCTTTGATAAGTCCTCCTTGTTCTTCCACGAGTTTTATTGATCCCTCCAAGTCTTCCAAATGATGTCCATTGATGTATCCAAGCCTCCAAAATGCTTTGATACCACTTATGCGGAAGGATTCTAAGACCATAAAGCAATCATGGAAGATGGTTGCCCTCTATTAGGCCCACACAAAATGATGTATGCTCAATATTTTGATTTTTTCTCCTCACAATGAAGGTTTTCATGATGCATTTTATATGAGCATCACATGCAATAAGCTTTGAAGTTGGGGAGATAATATCTAAAATGATCTCTAAGTGTGATTCTAGGGGTCTAACAATATATTCCCATACTATAGTATGCGTAGTTCCCTTATATATTATGAGAGTAAGAATGGAGGCTACAATTTAGACAATCATTATATCTTTATACTTCCTATATTATAGTGAGAGTAAAAAATCAAAGTGGCAATTCAAACACTCACAATAGTTCTTAGACATATTCTATATGAGTATGATTGCAAATCATAACATGGATACTCATTTTAATTTAACATGCTACACAATGATATATATATATATATATATATATATATATATATATATATATATATATATATATATATATATATATATATATATATATATATATATATATATATATATATATATATATATTTCCCAAATCATAACATATATATGAAAAATAAGCAATGAAAACAAGAATAAAAAGAAGAAATTAAAATATGAAAATAAAAACACACATAACAAAACTCTTGAAAATGAGATCGGTGAATGTTCCTGGTAATTTAAGATTTATCTTTCGGTTGAAATAATTTTGATAAAAATAACTTTCGATGAAAACCGATATCAAAATTAATTTAATCAAAAGATGTTCGATCAAAACATTGAAATAAATTTTTTATATTAAAAATAAATAATCTCAATTTTTATTTAATAACTCGGTAAAATTTGATTATTCGTGATAACTAATGCAACATAGTCTTATGGAAACTAGTAATCTATATACATACCAATATTTGTACGGTTCAATCCAAAAGATAGGGGTTGCAATAAGGTTTCTACAGCAAAATGTCAAGAAAGTTTCATCGATACGTTAGAGAAGAAAAATTCATCCATCGTAGTTAACAAAAGTACAAATTAAGATATGTTTTGGTCGTTTCCCTTGAAAATTTTATTATTTCTTAGTCTATAAATTTCTCGTTTTTCATGGAAATTACATGAGTTAAAGAGGAATGCAATGTTAATGCATTTGATGGGGAGAACACTTTTATTTCTTCTTTAAGAAGCTTATGTTTCAAACATTTCAATGATATCTTCCTTAACGAGAGTGGATCCTACGAATTTGGATGAGACATATGTCTTTATCTGTGTAACGTTTGTTCATGAACAATGTCTTTGAAGTAGTTTGAAGAGAAGGTGTTTGAAGTGAATTTTATGCATAAAGTAGTGGTAGCAAAAATTTTGAAATATTGTACATAGTGAAGCACAACCCACTTTTAACGTTCTATGTTAGAGGACAGGAAAGCGATCCTCATCATGTGATAGGTCTTCGAACCGGGGATATGGATCAATATCAAAACTAATAAAATTTGCAATGCTTTGCCATAGTTCAAGAGATCCTATAGCTGTAGGGAAGACTTAGGTCACCTTTTCTTTTCTTGTCTGAGGAGCAGTGGGACCTAGAGGCACCTAAAAGGAAACATTGCTGGGTGAAGTGATTGGATACCCTTATGCTCTATGGAATATTATTAGGGTTGAAGCACTTTGGAAAACCTAAAAAGAAAGTTGTGCTTCAAGAGCATGGTCTATAGAGAAACCCCTTAGTTGTTTAAGTAGAAGGAGTTGTGATTGTAAGAACTCGTGCTCCCTTTTAGGCACCACAATGTGTTCATCCTAAAAAACAACAAACTAAAAGACAAGTGGATCCATCATGAAGGAGACAAATTTATAATTGTGTAGACTATTCTTTTTTTTTTTAAAGAAGGTTTCATAAGCACCTACTCCCCTCACTTTAACTTTTAAAGCACAACTGTACAAGTGAATGGGCATAGTACCCATGGGACCCCCATATCCCACAAAGCAGGGGTTATACTAGGTTACAATTGGTTTAAACTGACCAGAGCCATTACATCTCCAATGAAAAAGTTGAACTTCTCGACCTCTGCATCAAAAAGCCAAAGCTTTAACAAGCAACCCACATGACATGGACATTCTTGTATTGTTTTCTTGTTTATAATTTGAAGCGCTTTTGTCAAGAACAAAAAACGTTCTATGTTTTCTTTCATGACAAGGTCATCCAAAATATTTGTGGATAATCTAGTGGGCATGGTTTAGGAGATGTGCTTTGTACAGCTAGGCAGATGGGCAGGGTTCAAGTCCCGCCTGGGGCAAGATTCCTCAAAGTTCCCCAAGATGGGTGCCTCTACCTTACGAGTCAGGTGTGTGTGCCTTTCCAATTCATTGTACTCTCAAAAAAAAAAGTGGATTCAAACGAGATATCCATGTACTTAGTTCAACACCACATGTCGCCTAGAATTATCCATTCTACTACGGTCACTTTTTTTGAAGTAAGGCTCGTCGTACGACGCGTGTATGTCCTCATGCAGGAAGATAAAGCTCGTCTTCCTACTCTATTGGGATGGACTTTTACTGGTCTATGACTCAGAGGTTCTTTTTCGCATACTTGCACCTCTGTTCATCTCACAGACACGTTGAGCTCCTTACATGTCCTTTGCACATGGACAAAATGCTACAGCTTGGCTCAAGCAGCACTATTTCATGATCCTTACAGTACTCCCAAAAGTATAATATGATGTTTGGACATTGATGTGCATATACAAAGTGATCTCAAGGGTAGATCCATTAAAAAATTACTTAAAATGTACTGCATTTTTTATGCATTCACACCAACATTGGCAGTAGAGGAAATTAAAATGTATCGGATTTCATTGTGCATCCATACAACATGCTGCTTGTGAAGGAAATAGAAAAAAAACATGACCTTTCCAATGTTAGTGCTAGTATATGCACAAAATTCATTCTCTTTTTGTCATCTCCTTCATATCTCTTTCAAGCAAAGGGGTATCTGAACTTTGACATGTGCCTACGAAAGGTCCTAGCATTGCCATAGAGAAGCATTGTCCTTGGATGCCCATCAAACTATCTCATTTCAGCTGTGAGTATCCACTTCAATACCTCAATTCTCGAACTTGTAACAATATTTGAACCTCAAGTAAAAATTCAAGCAAGTGTAATAATAAATTGCACGTGATTGCATGGAAAGAAAACAAGATATAGTCCACGTCTCGTTGGTCTAGTGGTTGAATCTCTGGTCTTGTTCTAGTGGTTGAATCTTTGATCTCTTGAGGTGGAGGTTGAGAGTTTAATCTTCGGGCTGGACAAGTAATGCCTTTGGCTAGTGTAAACTAATTGAAACTAGTTGTAATCTTGTCTAACCCTTGCTTTGTGGGATAGGGGGCCCTCCATTTTGAAAAAAGAATGAGATGTGAATTTCAATAAACTTATACATGCCATAATGAGCCTTGAGTTCTAACTCATTAAGCATATTGTTCGATGATGAAGAGCATTCAAAACTTATAAGTTGTAGTAAACAAAGCTAAGAGCGCTTTTGTGCATGCATTAGCTCAGTCAGTTGGGTCTTTCGCCTCTTAAGGTTGGTGCTAAGGGTTCAACCCGTTGAGGTTGGATGAAGGTATTCTTCACCACTTTATGGTGAGATGACTAAAAAAAGCCTCTTAGGAGATTGTTGAGCCTTTGAACAATCCAATTCAAACTAGTTACCTCATTTGACCTTAAAGTCATCCCTTCTCACTCTCTACTTTAGCAAGCTTCATAGTCCCATTGGTGCTATGCCCATCTTTCACTGTACTTTTAAATTAAATCAAGCTATTTGAAAGTGTTTTCAATCATCAAAGTTATTTAAGAAAAATTAAAAGCACTCACAGGTCATTCTTTAAATAAAAATGCAACCAAATCGGTAGAGTCATTCGTTATTGAGAGCTTTAGGTATTATCCGCCTAGCTCCATGATTTCATTTATAATGTTTCATTAATGATCTCAATATATATTATTGACTCCTTGCTGATAATAAGGGTAGAAGCATATTAAGGTGATATTTAATAAACATCTATGGTCTACCAATGCAAGACTATACATGTCTGATTGATCAACCAAATAGCCTTTGAGGCTCTTCAATAAGAGCTCTACATCCTGTTTTATATTTTTTTTCCAAAAAGGAATTCAGCCTTGAGCTACTCACCCAAACTTTAATTGAAAAAAAAAAAGTTACAAGTGAAAGGGACTAGTGCCCTTGGGATCTCTGAATCCCACAAAGCACCCTTGGGACCTCCGAATCCCACAAAGCAGGGATTAACTTGCACTCATGTTTTACACTTGATGTCTAGTAAGTCTAATCATTGACATGCCCAATACTTTGAGCCTTAGCTCATAGTACCTCTGCTTATATATATATATATATATATATATATATATATATATATATATATATATATATATATATATATATATATATATATATATATATATATATATATATATATATATATATACTTTGAGCCTTAGCTCATAGTACCTCTGCTTATATATATATATATATATCTATATATATATATATATATATCTATATATATATATATATATATATATATATATATATATATATATATATATATATATTATAGAGAGAGAGAGGAGAGAGAGAATAAAAACGAGATGGGTCACAAATGAAAAACAAGACATTAGAAACATATGTACGATAGATCCTACCAACTTCAATCTTCATAATTATGAACACATATATAACAATCACCCAAATTAAAAACACGTGTTATTTTCTTGTCATATTTCTCAATAAAATTTTATGATTCATTTGCCTAATTACAGAAAATATATTTTAAATCATTTCATTAATTTAATAATTTATTATTTTTAACTTAACTTTTATTTTTTAATAACATAAAAATATTTATAAATACAGATTACATATCAAACCATAAAATACAGTTAAAAAACAGTGATAAAGTGA
>CM035423.1:92653411-92708411 GCA_020310875.1 Ceratopteris richardii
AATCATTGTAAGATCAACCCCATCTTTGCATACACAGAGTGTGCTTTCAATGGGACTACAAGTGAAACCAAGAGCAGTTAAGTGCTTATGGAATTTTTTCATACCATGCACATGAAGCTTGATTGAGACCACACAAGGCTTTATGCAAGCAAGAAATCACATGATCTTTCTCTCTCATGGAAAATCTAGGAGGTTGCTTCACAAAAAAAAAATCTTGAAAATCACCATTCAATTAAGTTTTTTTTTAGTTCAGGTGATGTAGTTTCCAACCTCAGTGGGTAGCCATTGCAACCACACTATAAATGGTAGTCATGTGTGAAGTAGATGCAAAAGTTTCCTCATATTCAATGCCATATTGGTGCGCATATCTTTTGGAAGCCAATCTAGTTTTCTTGTGGTCAATGCTACCATCTTACCTTGTCTTAATCTTGTAAACCCATTTTGTACCAATGGAATTTCTTTTTCCTTTTGGCAATTCACATAACTTCCAAGTACCATTCCTATGTATGGAATCCCATTTTTATTGCATACCACTCATCCAATGTGGATCATCACATGCATCTTCAAAACTAAGTGGCTCTTCATTACATGATATTGCAAAAAGAGAATGATCCCCAAAATTACTTAATGCATGGTGAGAGCTTCATCTTGTTCTCCAACTAAAGGTGCACTCAATTCGCTATCATGAAAAGCTCTTTCAGTCACTTTGGCATACTTTGTGCACTCTTGATAGACATGCGCTCATTATGTAATACATCATCAACATATATATTATGTGTGGGATGAATTGCATGCCCATTTTCAGCCATATTTTGATGCAAATGTTCAGCTATATGTGGCTGGAAATTTCTAGCAATTCGAACCATGTTTGGATGGAAAACCTTTGTATTTTCAACTCTATTTTGGTGGAAAGTTTTAGCCCTTTTAACATCACTTTAATGGTCTACATGGCCATGCGCAACACTTTGGTACAAAGGCATGAGTGTACTAGATAGATCTTGTGAGCTAACTATTGGTTTTTAGGGGAAATTAATTTTTTTGCAAATATCAAATCTCAGCTCACAATAATTGTGTCCATCAATGGATGATACAAATGATATCCCTTACTTTCAAAACTATGACCAACAAATTTATATTTCTTTGCTTTGTTATCAGTTTATGATGTTGTTGTGATGGCACAAGAGCATTTGCCAAACAACCAAACACACACATATGTCTAACCATAGGTTAATGTCCATTCCAAGCTTGATAAGGAGTGATGAATCTCAATGCTTTTGTAGGGTAGCAATTCAACACAAAGTTTGCACACATGACCGCTTCCATCGAAAACTTGTCACGAAGGTGCTTTCCATTAACCATACATCATGCCATTTCAAGGAGTGTTCTATTTTTACACCCTATAACACCATCTTTGTGAGGTGTATATGGCACCATACATTGGTGTGAAATTCTTCTTTCATTACGAAAAACATTAAATTCATGTGACATATTCACGACCACGATCTATGCATGGGGTGAGAAGCTTCTTTCCAGAAACATTTTCAGCCATAAAAAATCTTTGAAGCAAGAAAAATACCTCATTCTTTGCTTTCATAGGATACACTCATGTATGGTGAGTAATCATCAATTTAGGTAACAAATTATGCATATTTTCCACAAGATGGAGTCTTTATGGGACCACATACATCACTATGAATAAGGTACGATTTTTTGGTAGTGTGTGTATGATTATCTTTTGAAAAAGAAACACAATGCATTTTTCCAAAGATGCAACCCTGCATGCATGCTTTTGAATGGACTCAAGTATTCGAAAACCAATAACCATGTCCTTCTTTTTCAAGTAAAAGAACTATTGAAGTTCACGTGAACAAAAAGAGCATGACAAAAGCTCCATTTCAGTCAAGGAGGAAGTATGAGCTTTGGCAATCAAAGGAACTATAATAAGCTCATACTCCAATGGTACGATAAGAGGCACTATTTGCACACACCACATGTCCTCCTTTGGGTGCATCTTTCAAGGATTCAAAAAAACTTTTTCATGAAGTTATGTGCTTTGAAGCACCACTATCAAAGAACCAATTCAAATAAGCCTCATTCACAACCATACATTTTGAATGCAATGATCAACCATAATGAAATGTAAAAACACATTCCCATAGTTCTTGAGCCATGTTGGCTTCATCACATTTTGCATTTGAAGAATTTTTAGGAATAGACATGTCGGATTCCTTCTTCTTTTCATTGCTCTTACCAAGCTTTCTAAACTTATCAACAGTATGACCTATCTTTTGAAAATATTTGCATCTCTTCTTTTGCAAATCACCATCATTAGAGGATTGAGTGGAAGATGAAGCTTGATGCTTTGGTTTTGATGAAACCAAAGTTGAACAATCCTTTCTTTTCCCTTTTCATGAGATAGGAAGCGCTTGTGTCCCCTCAATCAAACCACTCTTATTTACTCTAGATTTCTATTCTTGCAATAGTAGAGGCAAAACCTAATCAAATGCATACATATTTGGATTTGGTTTTGCAACCAAATAGAGTGTAGTGGCAAATCTTTGAAAAAAATTTGGCAACCCTTTCAACAATGTAAGATGAGTGATGAATCCGGAATAATCTCATCTATGTTTTCCAATTGCTCTTTCAATTCCTTCATTTATGTCACATACACATCCAGAAACTCATTTTTCAATCATACATACATCCTCAAGTTGCTTTCTAAAGTATGCAACATGTGCTTCATTATGCACGGTATACAAAGATGCAAGAGTGTCCCATGCATGTCTTGATGTAGAACATGACAGAATGTGTGGAACTATATGACACTTCATAGAAAGCGCGATCAATGCATAAGATTGAGCATCTTTGCTATCCCATCTAAGCTACTCCTATGTAGGTTGAGAAGGAGTAACCAATGTACTTTAAGAAGAAGCTACATCTTTGAAAATAGACTATGAACTAGAAGAACCTGAGGGTCTTCGATCTACATATGCCACTATGTTCCATAGCTTTTTTGCAACAAGAACATGTTTCTTCATGTACGACAACATTGGATAGTTGGTCCCATCAAGCTTATCTCAGCTTGAAGCATTCCAAACAAGTCATTGTTGCTTGTCATTTCACTAAATAACAAGAATGTGACAAGATCTTTACTTCAATGAATGCTAAAACTTTGGTTCACAATCTGTCACTTCAATTGCAATTTTGACTACACGAATGGATTCAAATATGGGTAGAACCCTAGTTCAACTAATGAAAATTCTTTCTCACTACTAAAACTCAATGTTCTATGTTCTAAAGTCCATTTGCATTGTTAAAAGTGTGCATACATCGCGACACAAAAAATAAAAACTTGATGAGGAGTTGAACGTACTTTGATACAACTCTTGGGTGCGTGTATAAGTGAGAGAGACACGCGAGGAGCACATGTGCAACAAGAAACATGGAGAAGATGAATGGCTAGAATAGCTCTCTCTTTTGATGATGAACATAATTGAAGTAAGATTTGAATAACATCCCTAAGTACAGAGTACCACCACATATGAATGTATCATGTATGTAATAACATGGGGGAAAAACCTCTAGCTATCACTAGAGTAAAAAGTACCCATGTATAGGAAAAAGTTTCACATCAAAGCTACTCAAGGAACACATAAGTGTAACATACATACATACATACATACACACACACACACACACACACACACACACACACATATATATATATATATATATATATATATATATATATATATATATATATATATATATATATATATATATATATATATATATATATATACATATACATATACATATACATATACATACACATACATATATATATATATATATATATATATATATATATATATATATATATATATATATATATATATATATATATATATATATATATGTATGTATGTGTGTGTGTGTGTATGTGTGTGTGTGCATATATAAATGTATCTATGCATGTACATGTGCTCCAAGTCTCTGATTTTATTAGAATTAGAACTTTTAGAGGCTTGGGCTTAGTTTTGAGTGAAATAAACTCACTCTCCTTGCTCCTCGTAGGACTTGAAACAAAGACCTCCCACTGGAGGCTTAAACAAATTAACCATTTGACCATGCCACTTTACTTATTGTAGAGAGCACGTGATGCTATGCTTAAATTTATCCTGGAGAATTTGAGCCAACAAAAAAATCCAACAAGCAATGTTCTATTTTTTATATGTCTAAATGGAGTAGACACTCAAGCCATAATCTTACTTATGATAGCCATACCCTATTGGAAAACAATTTTTTGTTCTTCAAAATACAACTATAAACAATTGTAAGCATACCCTCGAGCTAGTCTAGAAGAACATGTATTCATCTCTTTGATTCACATCTTTTAACAGAAGAGAATCCTATCCCGGCCTAGACCTAAAAGGAGGTGAATGTGTGGGTGGTTTGATCCTTGACCAAATCATTTTAGCTACTACCTATGTTAGCACTAGATAAGTTGATTCAAGTGCAAAGTATGGTAACAATCATAAGGGTAGATTAAAGATCCCTACCCAATGCATTGTTTTGCTATGTGAAAACTAGGCATGTTAGCATTAACATGTGTAGTAGGTGGTTCAAAATATCCCTAGTCATATTACTATCTTTGATTCATTTATATGCACCATTTATGCATGGATCTACCAACATGAATGGATACTCTAACTAGTCTCAAGACGTTCAGACGATCTTGAAATTAATTTGAGCTTGGTTTGGATAATGAAGATTTATTTTGGTTGGAAAAAACATGTGAATGTGATGTTTGTACTATCATCTATGTCCAACCAACATCCACTAACTTGTCACCCTAATTGAGAATTACTATGTCCAATCTAGGCTTTAATATCCTAGAAGATTCTAGGGTAGAAATGTTCCTTCATTGTTGAAAACCCAGCTTCCATTAAGCCAAATCTAAAAGAATTTCACAATTATCCAACTTAGGATACTCAAAGACTTAACTCCTTGAGAATTTTCAAAACTATGAACAATTTGTAACTACATTGTCTTCAAGAGTTTACTTGAATCTTGGGAGAACTATGAAAATTGTCTTCATTGATGTAGTTTGCTATGAGAATTTACTCAAAACAAACTAAAATAAATGAGTCAACTTGGGCTTGATATTTAGAAAACTTATTCTAAGATTGAATAGGCATGAAAAAATTTTGAAAGAACTTGGAGAAGCTCGCAGGAGGTAGAAAAGTGTGTTTCAAAGCGATGAAGTTTGGTCCAGCCAACCAGTGTAGGACCAGCCCTTGAGCTTATGGAGACTCAAATAGACCTTATAGGCATGCGATAAGTGCAACAAAATGCACTATGTACTTTGGAGCATCAAGGAGAAGGAGTCGATACAAAACAGATAGGTTCGCACATCGACTAGCTCAAAAAATTTATTATCTATGGAAGAGACAATGAAATTCAAATACCCATAGCGACCAGCGTGATTACAATTATAAAAAATCCTTTTATGGGAGTGATGCACATAGGGTTCAGTGTATATAATACACAAAACTATAAGGGATAAGCAAAATATGCTATAGGAATGAATCAGACACTCAGTGGTGGTACCTCCTATTTTTCAGGAATACGTAAAGATTGACCCCAAGATATAAAAACTATGATTTCTCCCAATATAATTAGTCAAATGCTATGAAAACTTACATGCATAAACTAGACACCAATATCTTACTAATGTGCCATCTCTCATCAAATTTCGAGCTCTAGAGAGAGAGCAGCAGCCTCTACAAGATTACTGTTGGCGAAGAAGATGATGCAGAAAATTGAAGGAGCAAGACAATGATGGTAACAAGTGTATGTACATTGCTTCCATGTATTGTACAAGTGATTTGAAGTCTTTATATAGACTCTAGGAGTGTTCCACGACTTCTACAAGTGTATTTTTAATTCAAATGAAGATGGGAATGATTGTTGGAGGGAATCAATTCACTTTCCTACAATCTAGAAAAAGTGAAGATCTAGTTTGATCTACTTTTAGGTGATTGATTGTTTGATTGATTACAACTCAACCACCACAAATTTGTGGGATCTGGGATCTCTTTTTCTACTTTTACATGTGTAAAGCTCAAGGCTTTTAGAACCGTAAATCAACCATAAAAAATCTCTCAAAAAAATGAAATAAATGAGCATAGGTAAAGAACTCTCCAATGGATATGCTTTTGTCATAATCGAAGTGATACTTTTTTTATGTAGATAAAATCCACCTCAAGCATAGTGTAATATTGATGTTCCAACAGCTTCTCCTCAAGCTAAAGTATGCTTGAGTTTTCATTCTCTGATAGGTTGAATACCTACGATAGCTTTGAATCTACAAAGCTTTATTCCATCAAGTGCCTTTGTCATCATATCTGCTACTTGCTTTTTAGTTGGAACAAAAGAAATGTCGATCTACTTTGCCATGAGCTTCTCTTTGATGAAGTGATAATGAACCTCTATGTGTTTGGTTCTTGCATGGAAAATAGGGTTTGCCGCTAGATGCATGGAACTTCATCAAGTGCCTTCGTCATCATATCTGCTACTTGCTTTTCAATTGGAACAAAAGAAATGTCAATCTCCTTTTCGATGAGCTTCTCTTTGATGAAGTGGTAATGAACCTCTATGTGTTTGGTTCTTGCATGGAAAATAGGGTTTGTCACTAGATCTATGGAACTTACATTATCTCCAAATATGTGAGGTTTCAACTTACAAGCTCCAAATCCGTATACAATGCTTTTAACCATATTTTTTCTCGAGTTGCTATGGTCAAACCTCTATGCTCTGCTTCAATTAAGGATAAACAACTATAGGTTGCTTCTTGAAATCCATGACACAGCTTCAAACCTGCAAATGCTAAGTAACCAGAAGTACTTCCTCAATCATCCTTAGCTCCTACCCAATCTGCATCTGAATAGATTTTGATATCCAAATCTGAAGAGTAAGGATAGAATATACCTTCATTGATTGTACCTTTGGGATACTTAAGTACTCTCTTAGAAGCATCCATGTGTGGTCTTCTTGGTGAGTGCATGAATTGACTAAGCACTCCCACACTATATGAGATATCTTCCCTTGTATAAGTAGCATATAACAAGCTACCTACCAAGCTTTGATATTCTTTTATGTCTTCAATTTTCTCACCTTCATAAACACTAATTTTATGATTCATCTCCAAAGGTGTACCTACATGTTTTGTGTTCTCCATTTTGAACTTGAGAAGAAGATCTTGAATGTATCTTCTCTAAGTCAAATACATTTCTTCATCTGTATATATCCCCTGCATACCTAGGATATATGTGAGCTCACCACCTATCACAATAATATCATCACCTTGTACCTCCAAACAGATCCATCTAAATTTCTTTTAAATTTATATACCCATCTCCAACCAATTACCTTTTGATTCAGAAACATTGGAACCAAATCCCAAGTGTTCATCTCCTTCAATGCATCTATTTTTTCTCTCATGTCCCTTTCCCAATTAGGGTTTTCCTTTGACTCTTCATAGGTTGAGGGTTCCTCTAAAATAGAGTCTTTTGCCAAGTAGATTGAATGCTTCGTAACAAATGTGGAATCATATCCATACCTTTCTGGTTGTTTGTTCTCTCTTGCTGATCTTCTAGGTGCTTGTTTGGAGCATTCTCCAACTTCTTGCATCTTTGCTTTGCTTCTTGACTTCCATAGCTTGTAATCCTTTTCCCTTTCATCTTGGTCATCATCTGTATCACTTCTTGGATCCTAGACCTGTGTATCATGCTTGCTTCCTTATTGATGAGAATCAGAGTCAATATCATATGGTAGAGTTACCTTTTGTTTATCTTCATCATACCAAGACATGTGTTCTTCAAACACATCATCTCTACTTGTAGTGAATTGCTTGGTTGAAGGATTATAGAGCCTATTGCCCATCTGAGTTGAATCATATCCAATAAACATTGCCTTTGTTGCCCTTTCATCTAGCTTACCTCTTATTTGTGATGGTACATGAACATAAGCTAAACAACGAAAAGCCTTTTAATGTCCAAGACTAGGTTTTCTTCCATTCCATGCTTCATAAGGAGTCATACCTTGAAGTGATTTGGTTGGTAGTCTATGTTAAAAATAAAGAAGTAAAGTCGTATATATTTTTGCAAAAAGGATTTTCTTCAAATACAAGGAAAATACAAAAAATAAAAAATGAAAGCATTTACTTCAGCAAGTAGTGGAGGCCAAAAGAGAATCAATCAAAAGAGAATCAAATCCAAAAACTGAACTATAAGAGGAGTGACTGTCCAAAGTAGTGGAGAAGTTATGGAGAAGACCTCTCAAACTCATCATGAGAGCTCATGGTCATTTGGCCACAAAAGAAGCAAGGGAGGACACTCAAGAACAGAGGAAGAAGGCGTGGAAGTCCCCTTGTAGCTAGTTCATTTGGTTTGAGTCATTTCGTTCTCTTCACTCTCATAGACTATGTCCAGCTACATACCCATTTCTGGGTAGTCAACTTGTGAGAGTCATATCTCTCAATATATGTATCCAATTTTAGAGTTTAAACATTATTTGGAAAGCTTATCTTGTGTACTTCCTCTCTCTAGAACAGTTTTATGCTTTGTCAGTTATTTAATTTTTAGTGAAGTCCAATTTTCAGCTTAATTGAGTGGACAGGTAGTCTGTTTTGAGGCAAAGACTTGCCACCTCAAAGCTACTCCAAATTGAGTGTTTGATAGCTCATTTGAAAGCTATAAGTGTCTAGTTTGAGTGACCAAAGTTTCAAGTTCATTGGATTTTTCAATTGGTAGCAGTTTTCATTTGAAGGTTCAGCTGTTGGCAAAAGTCTTGATCTTGAAAAGGTCTTCTACACTTTCTGTTGCGAATAGGAGAGGAATTCTCCAATAATTGGTATCATAGCATTGGATTTTGAAGAGGCAAAGCATTGGAAGTGAAGTGAAGCAAAGGAGAAGCTACAAATCAAGGGGGAGCTTCATAAAGTCAAGGAAGAGCGCCACAACATACTTGAGGTAAACTTCAATCTTAGAAGTTTTCAATGGCTGATTTAGGACAACAAGTTGAGAAGTTAGACAAAGACAATTTTCAGTCTTGGAGGTATAGAATGACAAATTACCTTAAAGGTAAAGGTTTATGGAGTCTAGTTACTGGAGATGATCCACAAGCGGTGGACCTTCAAGATCCCAACATTACTCTGGCACAAAGGAGACAATTTGCTGATTGGGAAGAGAGGAATCGAAGGGTGATGTTCCTCATTTCACAAGTTATTTCTAATACTATGATTAGTCATGTGCAAAGCTTAAAAACAGCCAAGGAGGTTTGGGAAGCATTGGAGAAGGTGTATGCTACCTCAACAAGGTTTCGGAGGATACAACTCAAGAACGAGCTCAACAACATGAAGAAAAGCTCAAACCAAAGCATTAGTGAGTATACATTGAGAATCAAAGAGCTTCGAGATCAGCTAGCATCAGTTGGATGCAAGATAGAAGAGGAAGACATCGTCCAAACAGCCCTCAATGGCTTGAGGAGTGAAGAAAAGTGGAAGCCCCTCATCACAAACATTCTTTATAGAGCCCCTCTACCAACATTCGACGAGATTATACCAAATCTTGTGGCTGAAGAGGTTGCTCAACAAGGAGAAGGCAACAAAGGTAAGGACAGCCGTAGTCAAATGTTATATGCAGGACGAGGTAGAGGAAGGAACTCAAGAGGAGGCTCGAGAGGAAAAGGAAGAAGCTACAACAACACAAATTTCAGCCAACACAACTCTGAGGACAACAAGGACAACTCAAATGACAACACACATGGAAGAGGTCGAGGAAGAAATAGAGGAAGAGGTCGAGGTTCATACAATCCTCATAAAGATATAACATGTTATCATTGTGGTAAACTAGGACATTATGCAAATGGTTGTTGGCAAAAGAATGGAAGGCTGAATGGAGGCAACCAAAGGAGCCAAAATAACTATGCGAGTAAATCAAGTGAAGGAGACAAGCAAACCATGCTTGCGATGAAGCATGACTACAACAACTCGAGAAGTGATGATAAAAAATGGTTCATAGATTCAGGTTGCAGCAACCATATGACAGGCCAAGGAGATTTATTCACAAAGCTACAAGCTCCAAGTGGAAAAGGATGTATGGAGATTGGGGATGAAACTCAACACGCAATTGAGCATGTTGGAGATATCAAGCTTGGAGACAAGAAGGTATTGGCTGATGTTCTTCATGTTCCTACTATTGCAAAGAATTTGATTTCAGTAGGATAAATGGTAGAGAAAGGATATCATGTTGTCTTCAATGAAAAAGGCTTCTTTATAAAGAATCCAAAAGCAGGATTCAAGGTCATTGCTCAAGGAAGGAAAGAAGGAAATATGTTCACTTTAGACAACAACCACATGGAAAGGTGATGTATACTCAGTCTGGAAACAAGAGGATTGTTGAAATCGATTTGTGGCACAAAAGGTTTGGGCATATCAACATTCCCAAGCTCAAGGACATGAGCAACCATGAAGTGGTAAGAGGTCTTCCAAGATTCAATGATGTTGGACTACATGAATTTTGTGAAGCATGCCAACTAGGAAAGCAAACTCGACAACCATTCAAGAAGAGCAACTATGTGGCAAGGAATGTCATCGACTTGATACACACGGATGTATGGGGACCATCACAACAACCATCAGTGGCTGGTAATAGATATTTTGTCACTTTTATTGATGATCATTCAAGAAAAGAATGGATGTTTTGCATAAAACAAAAATCAGATGTGTTCTTTATGTTCAAGAGATTTAAAGCACAGGCATAAAAGGAAACAGGATGCTACATAAAGACCTTGAGGTCTGATGTAGGAGGAGAATATTTCTCCCAAGAATTTTCAGATTTTATTTATGAAAATGGCATCAAACGACAATTTATATGTAGGTACACACCTCAACAAAATGGAATAGCTGAAAGGAAAAATAGACATATCAGAGAAGTTGCAAGATGCATGCTCAATGAGATGAAGGTGCCACTAAACTATTGGGCTCAAGCAAGTAGTACGGCCGTTTATTTGATGAACAAGTGCACAACGGCTGGAGTGCATAATCTAACTCCAGAGGAGGTTTATTCCGGTAAGAAACCTGACCTTACATATCTCAAAGTTTTTGGATGTGTGTGTTATGTTCACATCCCTGAAGAACGAAGGACAAAGATGGAGGCAAAGTCAGAAAAATGTATTTTCATTGGATATTCATCGGAGCAAAAGGGATACAGGTGCTACAATCCAATCACAAAGGAGCTACGAGTCTCACAAGATGTGGTATTTGATGAGTTAAGACCATGGTTTGGAGACAAAGGGAAAGAGAAGATTCTTGAAGAAGATTGCGAAGATGATGGAGGTGCTGTCCAAGAAGAATTTCAGCAAACAATCACTCAAATGTCAGGTCCAGAAGCTTCTACATCACTTGGAGAAAGCTTAACATGGAAGGGGAGACTAAGGAGTCATTCCTCATCACCAACATCAAGTTATGGAAAATTTGAAGTTGAAAGTGCTGCCCAAAATAGTGATTCAAATGCAAGTGAAGAAGAGTATGAAGAGGTGATTACACCAAAGGTAAAGTTGAACTGGTTGAAGAAGCAATATTCAAAAGGAAATGAAAGGAGGTCTTCAAGAGGAAGGTATCCAATTCAAAGGCTGGTCTATGATAGTTATATTGCAAATCATTTTGCATATATGACACAGGTGGTCAAAGACAAAGAACCGGATGCATATGAAGAAGCATGTACACAAAAAGAATGGCAAGAAGCTATGCAAGAAGAGATAAAAGCTCTCAAGAAAAACCACACATGGAAACTAGTTCCAAAGGTTGAAGGTATAAAGATTGTTCCAAATAAATGGGTGTTTAAAATAAAGCGAAATGCTGATGGTTCTCTAGCTAGGCATAAAGCTAGACTAGTAGCAAAAGGATTCAAGCAAACTCACGACATTGACTATGAAGAGACTTTTAGCCCGGTTGCAAAGATGGGAACAATTAGAACCTTGATTGCAGTGAGTGCAACGAGGAGATGGCCATTGTACCAACTTGACATAAAAAATGCTTTTCTCAATGGTGAACTTCAAGAAGAGGTATACATGAGTCAACAGATTGGATTTGAAGATAGAAAACATCCAAATTTTGTTTGTAGATTGAAGAAAGCTTTGTATGGGCTGAAGCAAGCACCACGTGCTTGGAATCAAAGATTAGTCGAGTACCTCACAAGGTGTGGGTATAGTCCAAGTAATGCAGATCCCTCTCTCTACATGAAGAAAGAAGAAGGAAAGCAGGTATATATTTGCATATATGTTGATGATCTGATCATAACAGGAAGTAATGTTACAGGAATACAAGAGATAAAAAGAAAACTCGGTAAGGAGTTCAAAATTTTAGATCTTGATGAGCTGAAATACTTTTTAGGCATTGAGATCGTCTATGGGAAAGATGGCATTTACTTGATGCAAAGAAAGTACCTGTTGGATGTTCTTTTCAGATTTGGAATGAGTGAATGCAAACCACTCACTCAACCTATGGACACAAATGTGAAGCTATGCTCAAATGATGGAGAGAAGTTACATGATGTAACTACATACAGGAGTATTATAGGTTCATTGATCTATGCTACGATCACAAGACCAGATTTGTATTATATTGTTGGAGTTCTTTCTCAGTTTATGCAAGCTCCAACAAGTGAACATTTAAATTCAGCCAAACGAGTGCTAAGATATGTGAAGCACACAATCAATCATGCCTTGTTTTATAGATATGATGAAGAATTACAGGTAAAGGGCTTCAGTGATGCTGATTGGGCTTGTTCGAAGGAAGATAGAAGATCCACTTCAGGTTATGTGTTCATGATAGGTAGCAAACCTATCACATGGAGCTCGAAGAGGCAATCTATTGTTGTAATATCATCTACAGAAGCTGAATATAGAGGATTAGCCTTTGCAACTTGTGAAGCTATGTGGATTAAGAAGCTCTTGGCTGATCTTGATGTGCAGGTAGAGACCATTCCAATTTATGGTGACAACATTTCACGCATTCACTTGCCAAACAATCCAATGTTTCATCCACGAAGCAAGCATATAGAAGTGCATTATCATTATGTTTGAGAAAACGTTTTGAGCAAGGATGTGGATATAAAGTTCATTAGAACTAATGACCAGGTTGCAAACATGTTTACAAAGTCCTTAGATGCTTCTAAGCTAAAGAGGTTCAAGGATGAAATCAACTTGCAAGATATGGCTGAAGGTGCAAGCTCACATGTGAGCTTGAGGGGGAGTGTTAAAAATAAAGAAATAACGTCGTATATATTTTTGCAAAAAGGATTTTCTTCAAATACAAGGAAAATACAAAAAATGAAAAATGGAAGCATTTACTTCAGCAAGTAGTGGAGGCCAAAAGAGAATCAATCAAAAGAGAATCAAATCCAAAAACTGAACTGTAAGAGGAGTGACTGTCCAAAGTAGTGGAGAAGTTATGGAGAAGACCTCTCAAACTCATTATGAGAGCTCATGGTCATTTGGCTACAAAAGAAGAAAGGCAAGACACTCAAGAACAGAGGAAGAAGGCGTGGAAGTCCCCTTGTAGCTACTTCATTTGGTTTGAGTCATTTCGTTCTCTTCACTCTCATAGACTATGGCCAGCCGCATAACCATTTCTGGGTAGTCTACTTGTGAGAGTCATATCTCTCAATATATATATCCAATTTTAGAGTTTAAACATTCGTTGGAAAGCTTATCTTGATTATTTCCTTTGTGTAGAATAGGTTTATTAAATTCTTTATGTTCTGTGAGTTATTCAGTTTTTAGTGAAGTCTAGTTTTCAGCTTAACTCAGTGGAGAGGTAGTCTATTTTGAGGCAAAGAGTTGCTAACTCAAAACTCCAAATTGAGTGTTTGATAGCTCATTTGAAAGCTAAGTGTCTAGTTTGAGTGACCAAAGTTTCAAGTTCATTGGATTTTTCAGTTGGTACCAGTTCTCATTTGAAGGTTCAGTTGTTGGTAAAAGTCTTGATCTTGAGAAGGTCTTCTACGCTTTCAGTTGCGAATAGGAGAGGAATTCTCCAGCAGTCTATTGACAAGGTACATAGCAGTTGAAATAGCCTCTGCCCATAGATAATGTGGCAACTTCTTCTCTTCAAGCATTGTTCTGGCTGATCCAACCAATGTCTTGTTTCTCCTTTGAGTGATTCCATTCAGTTGAGGAGAGTACATGGTAGTCACTTCCCTTTTGATACCTTTATCCTGCAAGAACTCATCAAACTCTTTGGAGAAGTATTCTCCCTCTCCATCAGATCTAAGCTTCTTTAGTGATCTGCCTGTATGATTCTCCACATATTCTAAACATTTTGAAGCAATCAAACACTTCATTCTTACTGTTGATAAAGTATAGAACAGTCCATCTACTATGGTCGTCAATAAATTAGACATAATACATTGATCCTCCCAATGAAGGTGCTTGACGTAGTCCCCATACATCTCTATGTACTAAGTCCAATAAGTCGTTGTGGATGTAGCCTTTGTGGTTGAATGGTTGTCTTTGTGCCTTGCCAATCTGACATGCATCATGCCTGTTGATCATGTGTTATTTTGATATGTTCGGTAGTCCTAGAACACTTTCATCCCCGCATATATCCTTCAAGGTTCTTTCATTCACATGAGCAAGTCTCTTATGCCACACTTCAAGCTCACTTATGGTTTGAGACCCAAAAGTGAATAGAGCTATGTTCCTCCCCTACTTCAAAAGTAAAGAGCCTAGCATGCTTCTCACCTCTAGGTATCTTCTTGAAGCCTTGACATGGATCTTCCACAAAAGCTCCATGTTGGGTGAACCTTACTTGCAAGGCTTTTGCAACTATTTGGACTACACTTATTAGGTTTTTAGTGATAGTGGGTACATAGATATTCTTACTCAAAACGTTTGTCTTGCCATTCGAAGCTTGGGCATTACCAATCTTCTCCACATTGTGCTTTGTGTCATCCCCTATTTGCACTTCATGTCTATGCTTTGGACTTTCCAAATCAGATAGAAGAGCAATGTTACCTGCAACATGATTTGAACATCCCGAATCTATGTAGAACAAATGATCATCTTCTTTATCTTCTTTGTGGCTTAGATTTATGAGAAGCAATGAGTCTTCATGTGGTTGATCTTCTAAATAATTGTTGAAGTCCCTTCTTTTATAGCCTCTATTGTTATTGTTGAAGTTGTGTACACCTCTGCCTCTATTGCTACCATATCCACCTCTTCCACTTCCTTTCTTGGTCTTCCCATTGAACCAACAATTCTGAGTGTTGTGGTTGGTCTTATCCCAGATAGCGCAAGGTTGAACATTCTAACATTTGGCTTTGTCTTGCTTTGGTTCTTTCTTCTTCCCTTTCCGCTTGCGTTTGCTTGCGAAGTAGGCTTGGGAAGTCTCTTCTTCATCTTCTTTCTTCTTCTTGCCTTTCTGCTTCTTATCCTTGTTATCTGCATATAGAGCACTAGTTGAATTACCATGATAGGAGTTACCTTCCTTTATGCCATTGTTGGCCTTTTGATTGAAGAGTTTTCTAAGAAAGATATTGATTTCTTTGCACATCCATGATGAGATCATAAGCCATCGTGAAGGATTGCCATTGATTATCACTTCGAATGGCATTGAGAATTTTCCTCATGATAGCCTCTTCTTGAATTAGCTCTCGAATGGATGCTAACTGATCTGCAACCTCCTTGACCTTGGTAACAAACTTTGTGATGGTTTGTTTAGGTTTCTTCTTCATTTGGTTGAACTCATTCTGAAGATGATTCTTTCTTGCTTTGGTACTAGCAGAAACAAAAGTCTCGAGGACATCCCAAGTCTCTTGAGATGTTTTGCATCCTCTAATATGTGGTAATAGAAATTCAAAGATAGAGTTTTGTATGTACGACCTTGCTTGAGCATCCCTTGCATAGCAAAGTGTGAGCTTATCTGTCTCCTCTTGTGTAGGTACTCCTTTGGATCTTGGAATAGGCATAGCTTCATCACCTGCTACAATTTCATAAAGATTTCTACCTTGTTGAAATAGGCCTCTATTCAGATTTTCCAAGCCGCCTAGTTGTGTCAATCAAGCTTCTCGATCATTGAGGGAAAGCCGTCACCCATCTTGATCTAGCTCTAATACCACTAAAAGAACTTGGAGAAGCTTGCAGGAGGTAGAAAAGTGTGTTTCGAAGCGGTGAAGTTTGGTCCAGCCAACCAACACAAGACGAGCCCTTGAGCTTATGGAGACTCAAATAGACCTCATTCACATGCGATAAGTGCAGAGAAATGCACTATGAACTTTGAAGCATCAAGCAGAAGGAGTCGATACAAAACAGATAGGTTCCTACGTCGACTAGCTCAAAAAATGTGCTATCTATGGAAGAGACAATGAACTTCAAATGCCCATAGCGACCAGCATGATTACAATTAGAAAAAATACTTTTATGAGACTGATACACATAGGGTTGACTATATATAATGCACAAACATATAAGGAATAAGCAAAATATGCCATAGGAATGAATCAAACACTCAATGGTGGTATCTCCTATTTTTTAGGAATACATAGAGATTGACCCTAAGACAGAAAAATTGAGATTTTGCCCAATCTACTAAACCAAATGCTATGAGAATTTACAGGCATAAACTAGACACTAATAGCTTACCAATGAGCCATCTATGATCAAATTTGTAGCTCTAGAGAGAGAGCAGTAGCCTCTGGGAGATTACTATTGGCGAAGAAGATGATGCTAAAAATCGAAGGAGCAAGACAATGATGGTCACAAGTGTATGTATATTGCTTCCATGTATTTCACAAGTCATTTGAAGTCTTTATATAGACTCTAGTAGTGTTCCACGACTTCCATAAGTGGATTTTGAATTGAATGAAGGTGGGAATGGTTTTTGGAGGGAATCAATTCACTTTCCTACAATCTAGGAAAAGTGAAGATCTAGTTTGATCTACTTTTAGGTGACTGATTGCTTGATTGATTACAACTCAACCACCATAAATTAGTGGGATTTGGGCTCTCTTTTTCTACTTTTACATGTGTGAAGTTGAAGGCTTTTACAACGGTAAATGAACCATCAAAAATCTCTCAAAAAAAATACAATAAATGAGCATAGGTAAAGAAGTCTCCAACGGATATTCTTTTGTCGTAATCCAAGCGATAGCTTTTGATGTAAATCAAATAGACCTCAAGCATAGTGTAAGCTTGATGTTCCAAAAGCTCCCCCTAAAGCTAAAGTATGCTTGATTCTTCATTCTCTAATAGGTTGAATACATACCATAACTTTGAATCTACAAAGCTTTATTCCATCAAGCGCCTTGGTCATCATATATGCTACTTGCTTTTTAGTTGGAACAAAAGAAATGTCAATCTCCTTTTCCATGAGCTTCTCTTTGATGATATGTTTTTGGTTCTTGCATGGAAAATAGGGTTTGCCGCTAGATGCATGGAACTTACAGTATGTTCAAATATGTGAGGTTTGGAACTTACAAGTCCCAAATTTGTATACAATGTTTTTAACTATATTGCTTCTTGAGTTGCTACGGTCAAACCTCTGTACTCTGCTTCACTTGAGGATAAAAAAGAAAAGTTCAGAATAATGAGCATATATCACTGCTTGTGGACCTAGTGGAGGGGATCCAACTTCCATTTTTGCATTGGGTGTTATAATCATCCCCCATTAGTGGTATTAGATCCATTTTGGAGGCTTGGAGACATCAGTGGCATTATATTGAAGACTTGAAGGGATCAAGACAACTCGTGGAAGCACAAGGAGGACTCATCAAAGCAAGAAGACATCGAAAGGGGGCTACGTCAATCGAGATATCAACTAGTCGAAGGTTAGCAAGGGAGAAGCTATCAAAAGGTAATATCCACACCTTCTAAAGCATACAAACGCTTGAGAAGAAGGTAGAGGAGCATCTTAGAGCTCAGTATGGCTGAGTATAATGCACAAATAGAGAAGTTAAAGAAAGGCAATTATCAACCATGGAAATTTAGAGTTAGCAACTACCTCATGGGCAAAGGATTGTGGGGATTAGTGAGCAGCACGGAGCCAAAGCGTCATGTACATGATCCACCGCTTCAAGGGCAAGTTAAGGCACTTAATGAATGGATAGGATATTCATATTCATTCTATCCCAACATATAAGCAATAGCATGATAGGGCATATACAAGACTTGGACACATCCAAGTTAAGGGATAGGATATTCATATTCATTCTATCCCAACGTATAAGCAATAGCATGATAGGGCATATACAAGACTTGGACACATCCAAGAAGGTCTGGGAGACCTTGGAGAGATTGTAATCTTCATCAACCAAGGCAAGGAAGATTCAGCTCAAGAATGAGCTGAATAATCTTAGGAAATCACCAAGTACTAACATAAATGAGTACATTTTGAAGGTTAAGGAGCTTGCAGATGCCTTAGGCTCAATTGGGAGCCCAATCGAAGATGATGATCTTGGTGCACACACTCTCAATGGCTTGAGAGAGGATGAAAGGTGGAAAGCATTCGCCACATTAGTTTATGTGAGGGCCCAGAATTTGATCAATAGTCACATTGATGGTGACCAAGGAGATGAACGAAGGAGGTTCACAATCAAAGGGCAGTCAAGCCGAAGTTTTCTATGCAGGTAGAGGCAAAGGCAAAAGAGGTGGACAAAACTCCCAAGGCAGAGGGAGAGGAAGGTCAAGATCAAGCTCAAGCAACCAAGAAGGCTCCAGCCAAAGCTATGGATCAAGAGGAAGAGGAAGGAGTAGAGGAAGAGGAGGAAGATCACATGGAAGAAAATCATCCAATGGATAATGCTACAATTGTGGAAAACCGGGCCATTATGCAAGAGATTGTTGGTCCAAAGGAGGAGGCAATCAAGGATACAAAAGGAACCAAGGTAATTATGCTAGTACTTCAGCAAATTCAGAAACTGAGAACTTGCTTATGATTTATGGTTCAAGTGAAAGAGTCAATTCAGATTTTACATGGTACATTGATAGTGGTTGTAGCAACCATATGAGTTACAATAAAGATGTTTTCTTTAATTTACATTCACCCATCACTCAAGGACATGTAGAGATAGGGGATGACACTGAGCACAAGATTACACATGTGGGAGATGTTGCATTGAATGGATCTCAAAGCTCCAAGGTGTTGAAGGATGTGTTGCATGTGCCAACCATCACAAAGAACTTGGTTTTGGTAGGCCAAATGGTTGAAAGACGTTATGTGGTGAGGTTCAATGAGCAAGGATGTTTTGTTGAAGACCCCATGCAGGACTACAAGCTCATAGCAAAAGTAAAGAAGCAAGGAAGACTCTTCACTATGGAGGTGAAGCCATCAATCCCTCACACTATCTACTTGTCAATTGGAAATAAACAGATTGCAAAAATCAACTTATGGCATAAAAGAATTGGGCACATAAACTTACAAAGGATGAAGGACATGCAAAGGAAGGGCTTGGTGAGTGGTCTACCTGATCTTACATCTCAGAATATGCAACATTTGTGCCATGCTTGTCAATTAGGAAAACAAAGCAGATTGCCATTCAAGAAGGGAGCACATGTGAGCAATGAAGTGTTGAATCTCATACACACAAATGTATGGGGACCTACAAGGGAGCCATCCATTGGAGGTAATAGATATTTTGTCACATTTATAGATGATCATTCAATGTTTATTTGGATATATTGCATGAAGTCAAAGTCAGAGGTGTTTTACCACTTCAAGAGGTTCAAAAACCTAGTGGAGAAGGAAACAGGGAAGTATATAAAGACTCTCAGATCGGATGGAGGGGGAGAGTATTTTTCAAATGAATTTTCAGATTTTCTACATGACCAAGGCATCAAAAGGCAATTCAGTTGCAGGTATACACCTCAACAAAATGGGGTGGCAGAAAGGAAGAATAGAACATAGCAGAACTGGCTAGATCTTTGTTAAATGAAATGAATGTTCCCAACTCTTATTGGGCTAATGCAACAAATACAGCCATATACATTATGAGTAGGTGTCCAAACTCAGGAGTACATGGAGTTACACCTTATGAAGCTTGGTGTGGTAAGAAACCCAACCTTTCACATCTCAAAATATTTGGTTGTGTGTGTTATGCTCACATACCTCAAAAATTGAGACACAAGTTAGACTCGAAGGCAGATAGGTGTATATTTCTTGGATATTCTTTAGAGAAAAAGGCTTTTCGATGCTATAACCCTTGTACCAAAGAGCTTAATGTATCTAGGGATGTAGTATTTGATGAGTTGCTACCTTGGTATGGTAGCAAAGATGTGTCACAGGTTGACGAAGCAGATGAAGCCGAGAAGAAGTTCAAAGAGCAACAACAAAGCATGGAGATAAGTGGTCCAACCACATCAAGCACACCATTAGAGGAGAGTATTACAACAGCTTGGCATGGAAGGAAAAGGAATGAATCTCATTCAAGTGAAGGAAGTAGCAAAAGAAAGGAAAAGGTGAAGACCATCGATGGGTAGACATGGAATCTACAAGTGATGAAGATATGGAACAATTAGAAACTCCAGGATTTAAAGCATCTAAACCAAGGAGGAGGAGATTCCTACCACCTAATGGTGAGGTAAGGTCATCCAATAGGGTTAAATACCATGTTCAAAGGTCAACTTATGATTCATTTATTGCAAGATACTATGCCTACATGAGTCAAGTTATAGCTTGTGAAGAACCTAACTTTTTTGAAGAAGCAAATAAGCATAGGGAATGGATTGAAGCCATGGATGAGGAAGTCAAAGCACTTGAAGAAAATGATACCTGGGCATTGGTGCCAAATTCCAAGAACAAAGGACATGAAAGTTATTGGCAACAAATGGGTATACAAGGTAAAGAGGCATGCAGATGGGAGCATCTCTAGGTATAAAGCAAGGCTGGTTGCCAAAGGTTTTGCTCAAACCTATGGCATAGACTTTGAGGAGACATTTAGTCCAGTAGCTAAGATGTCCACCATCATAAGTTTGATTGCAATTTCAGCCTCAAAAGTTTGGAAGATGTACCAGTTGGATGTGAAGAATGCTTTCCTAAATGGAGAGCTTGAAGAGGTAGTCTTCATGGACCAGCCCTAAGGCTTTGAAGACGAGAGGTTTCCACATCATGTATGTAGGCTAAAGAAGACTCTTTATGGACTCAAGCAAGCCCCAAGAGCTTGGAACCAAAGACTTGTGGACTACTTGGTAAAATGTGGATACAATCAGAGTCATGCAGACCCATACAACACTTCAAGGCATGCATTGGAATGATGGAGGGCATTGGAGCTAGGCATTGAGACTTGAGAGGGAGTGTTGAAAATCAAGTCTCAATCATGCAAAAAGACTCAACCACGAGTTTTGCAAGTGGACCAATCAAAAAGGAGGGCCCAAAATCGTGGAATAAAGTTAGATGCTCCACCAAACTCAATCAAATTCAAATCTCATCAGCCAACAAAAAGTGCAACTATACTGATTGGTGGGTGGTTAGCTAGATTGTAGGAACAATAAACTCTATATAAGCATCATCCTGCCTTTATTTCTTGAGTTGTATGCATTCCACGAGTTTCCCACTTAGTTTAGTGAATTTATTAACTCAAGCAAGCAGGCCCCTTGCTTGCTTACCTCATTTTCTCATGATTTTTCTCCTCTCTATCTTGAGGTGTAGTTAGGCTTTTCCAAATCTGATTGTACCAGATTGCAGAGCATTGTTTGCTCTCTCATTTTACTCGTTTTCATTGATTTAAAGCTTAATTTGGTCTCTCATATTGTGCCCTAAACTTTTCCAAATTTTCAAGTAATTTGGCTAAGTAAGTTGTGAGAAATTGCCAACTTTGTGAAGGTATATCTCTACACATAGGCAGAGAGTATTGCAAACAGGTAGCTTGTTTTGCAGAGGGTGGTTCTCCCAGCTGAAATATCCATTTGGGATGATTTAAAGCTTGTTGGGTAGCTCTTATAGTCTACTACAAGTTTGAAAAATTTTATTTTAAGTCATTGTACTCGTGTAGAGAAAAATTCAGAACAGTGAGCATATATGACTGCTTGTGGACCTAGTGGAGGGCAGCCATCTTCCATTTTTGCATTGGGGTGTTAGAATCATCCCTCATCACAGATGTTGTCTGATGTGCCATATCCACTACAACAAATGGCCTCCATGATATATATCTCTGTATATTTTATTCTGTTTTGTTACTGCTCTGCTAATCCTGAGCCAAGTCTACTTGGATTATTGCTTCTTCTTGAGCTTGCTGATATTCCCAACCAAAACCGACTACATATCCGTGGTGATCAAAGCTAAAGATAGCCCAAGTCTTTGGAGAAGTTCGAAGGAAGGACAAGCAAAGACTTGGAGGATGAAGCTACGTCATTATTCTAGCGCTCTTTGCTAGAATCGAGTCCACTACAAAGCACAAATCAAACGGGGAAGTTTTCTTGTGAATTTGTGCATCATACCTTTAAATTTTATCGCATATACATACATCACTTACGTTAGGAAATCTAAGTAAGTTTGTATACGGACTGTGTGTGATGGAAGGCAATTCAAGCCACACCGCTTTGACGAGTAGTACTAGTGCGTCGACTTATGTTTCAGTTCTTATTTTAGTAACATCTTCACTCATGACTAGACCACTAATAGTTTCACATGCATTCCATACATATGCAAAAATGTTTTCAATTTCTAGTCACGTATCTGATGCATCAAACGTAGATAATATGGCATTAAATTTAGATGTTGAGAGAACCATGTTGCAAGGGGATATCAACACCACATTAAACGAGAGAAAGATCTTGAAGGTAGGATGTTGATAGTAGAGCAGGACCTTGGACGTTTGTCCAATGTCCCGGTAGAAGTTGCAAAACTTCGTCAATCTTTTGACGGAGTTCAAAGTCACCTTAGGGCTATTCTGGACTTACTCCAAAAGCCCAAGGAGGTAGGTAGAGCTACTCTTGGTAGCCATACTGACACGATAGCGACCTCGCGGATGTCTGTTTTGATGGAGAAGGATCCAGCTATATCCATCTCCCAAGCAGACTTATTTCCCCTGACTGGTAGCATGATTCGTCTTACTTGGATGAATCCTACCGCTCCACTGTTTGCTAATATGTCGGGGCAAGCAGTAGGTCAAATTCATCCCATAGATCTTTCCTTAGGAAAAGATCTGCGTCCACCTTACTTCTCGGCCAAAGATAAGGATAGGAATAACGATGTTGTTTTCACGTTCTTAGAGAAGTGGCATGATGTCCACCAGCTTAAGAACACCCCCGAGCATGTGAGAGTGGTAGAGGCGAGTTTATCGCTGGGCCCTAGGCTTATACGTGGTGGATGAGTCTCTCTGGGACTCATAAAAAACCTTCAACCAAGGTTGAGTTCACATGCCTCTTTAAGAAAGAGTTTCTCCCTGACAATAAGGAGTAACGTAACTGGGAGGCATGTGATAGAATTCAATAGAAGGAAAGATTATTATCAGTTTACATTTCAGAATACCAAGACATTATTTTGAAATTTAAAAACCTGGATGACTTCCATCGGCTTCGTGGTTTTGTTAGAGGACTTAATGAGCAATTCCGTAATGAGGTGAAGATACACACACCTAAATTGCTCGATGAAGCGATTAAGGTTGCACAGATTTATGAGGATGATTCCCGTTTAGATGTCCAACAAGAAAGTGGTTATTCTCAAAAGAATAACACTAATCGCAAGGGCAAAGGACCAAGATCATCTGAATGTATGTCTAAAAACCCTTGTATTTTTAGACTTGCGCTTTCTCAAGAAGATCATGCTAGAGCACAAAAGGAAAATTTGTGTTTTAAATGCCTCAAGCTAGAGTGGTTGAGAGTTTTGCTCCCACATTGTACATTGAACATTGGTATATATGATAGTGTGAGTAAGCAGTGTCTTACGTAATTGTTTACACTTGTTGTCTAGTCTCTCTTTATCTTTGTCTCATCATTTGTATGATTAAGTGTGGTATGTTCATGTTTTGTCAATATTGGAAGATTGCTAGATTCTATGTTGTATATGCTGGACCTATGGAGCCTTGGACCTGTGGTATTAGTTATGGGCCTACTAAATTTCCAACATTTGGTATCAGAGCACTAAGGTTTTGGTATCAGAGCTTTAGGGTTTTGGCATCAGAACATTGAGGCTCATTCAGATTCCCAGGTTCCCAGACTTCCAGGTTTACAACATATGATTTAAGAGCATCTTCTAACATTTGACATTTAACATACACACTTAATCTAGATGAGTAGAGATTTGAGAATTAGACAATTCAATCACATGTGTATTCATCAGTGTGGAGTATGAAGTTGATGATCTATTAGTAGCCGAATATTTTTGGAAGAGTATGTAAATACTTTACAAAAGTATTATTTGAAGACCCAGACTTGATGAAGAAAAGGCTACTTCAAATTCAAGGAAAAACAATGGTTTGGAGAAGATGAAGGAATCATATCAACATCAAATCACAGGTATCAGTTTCTACTATCAGATTATCATTTGCAGGTCATGTCTTAGAAGAGCAGTTATGAAGAGATTTGAAGGATTCAAGGAGTGCTTTTATACACTTTCATTCTTTGAAAGTTAAAGGCTACATCAAAATAGGTATCTAGAGGTTTTTCTAGAGGGTTTTGAGAGATCTCTTTCATGGCAAGAAAGTTCATCTAAGAAGACAAATGTGGAGATGGGATGAGTTTTGTGTTCAACCAATTTTCTGTTGTAAGTTGGTTGGATATCCAGGTACAAAATTTGATCTAGAGAAGGTAACTCTAGAAAAGTAATTCATCATTCAGACAAACGGTTGGTGAATTCAGTCATTTCAGTCATTTGAAGCAGAGTTTTGATTCACAGATATGAGGAGATGATAAAACATGATTCTATATTCACTTCCATTTGTATACCATGTTTGTTTTGTCTCTTACTCTTAGCACTAGAGAAAGAGAAAAACTTCATTTGAAGAAGATAAGCGTGCTTGCTACTTCAAGATGAAGAGAACAAAAGGTATGGAAGAGAAGTTTGAAGATGTTGACATCATCATCAGGTGGAAGAAAGATGCAAAAAAAGAAGGTCCAACAAAAGAAAAACAACAGATATATGTTTTGACTCATATATGTATGAGTTATGTTTTAGTTGAAGCTTTTAAGCAGGCAGCTTATATGTTCCCTCAAAGAATTCTTGGAGTGTCAATACAGAGCTACTTGGTATATGACAAATTGCAAAGAAGTATATTTCTTCTTTATCCAAATCTTAAGGTAAAAGAGTTTTTTGTAGCAGATGTTGAAGACTTGGGTTGAGGTTTTGTGTTTAGAAAGGTTACCTAATATTTAGTATTTTAAGAAAACTTCAAAAAATTCAGATTTTCTGATGTACGATTCAGTTGAAGAATCTACTTTCAATGATTGTCTTGTTTTTTGGATACATGCTTGTATTCAAAAAGGTGTTCCATTAAATCCTATCGCTTGATTGAGAAGTGGAGTTAGCCAAAATAAATTCAAGCAAGTACTATCACATTTCACCTGGGAAGAATATGAAAAGATGAAGTATCAACTTGCAGCTTTTGGAGTTCTCAAGGTGAGAAGTTTTTCCACTTATGTTTCAAGTAGGAGGTGCAAATTCTTGAGAAGGATTTGTTTGAAGAAAAGTTTTACAACTTTGTGAGAAGCATGGACACTTGGAGACATTCAGGTAGCAAATCAAACATTTACTCATGAAGGTTTGATGAGAGCAGATTCTACACAGGTATTTTGTTGGAGAGATCATTGATCTTGTATGATCTTATATGATCTTGGATGATCTTGAATGATCATGAAGATCTTGAGTATTTATGAGTCAGTTGTATATCCTTTGTTTGTGAAGATTCTTAGCATTGGAGGAAGTAAGTCAAAGATTCAGATTCTTTCAGATTTGTGTTGCAGAAGAATAGAAGAAGATACTTGTTATGTTGCAGAAGATTATGAATCCTGAATGCTTTTAGAAAGGTTTTTGTTATATAGATCAGCTAACCTTATTCTACAATATGGGAAGCTAAAGACTTACAATGAAAGCTATTAGCAACTACAGTGCTACTAAAAAGGGTTTAGAAATTATTTGTTTCAAACACAGGTATTAATGTTATGAAAGATTAGATTTATGAAGGAAGACGTTCCAGATTTCATAAAGTCTTATATATTTGAAGAATTCTAGATACTAGTGTTAAGTCATCCAGGGGGTGATGAAACATGAAGACTTATTTTCAGCCATATGTAAAAGAATGCAGAGTCATATCTATAGGTATTCCTATTTTCGGTATTCGTATATTTCCTTTGTCGAGTTCACTTTATATTCCAGCTTTGAAAGAAGAAGGAAGAAGGAGGATGTCTGGAGAAAGTTCCTGTTAGGATGTTCCTGGTCAGGAGAAGGTTCCAGAGTTTTATTGAAGAGAAGCTTGATATTTTAGAGAGCTATGTTTGAGAGGTGCGCACATTTATGTTTATACCAGGTTCTAAAGGAAAAAGTTATGAAAGACTTACACATTGAACAGGGATGAAGACATGATGACATCATAAATATGATTTTTTTGACGAGACTCATGAGTTGATTTTAGTTGATTTCAATTGAGTTGAGTTAAGTTGATTTGACTTGACTTGAAGTACAGTCAGAGATGAACCAGTAGTGTTCATAATACACTAAAGTTGTGAGTTGTCAGTCACAGGTTCCAGGATTTAGTTCTTGATTATGTTAAGTGTGTCTACATGACACAGTTGAAGTATGTTGAGAAACCTCTTGTAAGGTAAATGCAAATACGTGGATCCTAGTGTATGTTTTTAGGTTTGAGAAGACAGGAGATAGCACATTCGGAGTCAGTACATGCTATATTTGTTGTCAAGCAAGTGATTGCTTGATGTGTACACTATTGGATATCTAGTTTGCATATTTTCTCAAATATTATGGTTCATATATAGCAAGAATTTTGAAGGAAATTCAAATTCAGTTTTGAAGAAGGCTTTTGAAGAAAAGGTTTGAAGGTCAATTCGGGAGTACAAGCTTGAAGCTTGTGATAGTTTGCAACTTTGATAATTTGCAGATACCGTTTAGTTTGTACCAATATGACATTGTAGGGGGAATTGATGGAAAACTTTGATTCAATGTCCCAATTGGTCAAAATTTTTTCCAGATTATAGCATATGAGCACTTGGATCTTAGTCCCTCTACAGCAAACAATGACGGGCAGCGTGGATAAGTCAAAAACCTCTCAAACTATTGGCAAGAGTTCGAAACCCACTCCGGACAGCACGTTCACGGAAAAAGAAAATATATGCTTTTGCTTTATTCGGACAGCTCTTATGGATCACGTTTTCGAACAACGGTGCTTTATTCGATCGTTGTGTTTTTCTTAGAAGCTTTTGGAGAAGACAAACTACTATATAAGAAGTGCTTGGGGTCACTTGTAATTCATCCAACACCTTTTGCAACACAAGCTTTGGCATCTTGGTACCTCTTTGAGGTGGTGCTTCTAGCACATGGGGCGGCCATGTTGCTATCTTGGAGCATGTTGAGGAGCGGCTATGGAGTTCTTGGAGAAGAAGAGTGTGCTCACACTCTTGCTTATGGAGAGGACTTAGCCATCAGCACCTTGGTGGTGTGGATCGGCCATTCACATGATGTATTTGAATATTGTCTTCTACATGAAGATTTCGGGTTACTTCAAAGACATTGGATGGTGGTTAACATAAGATTTGCATCTTCTGTTAAGTATTCAGGTACATGTTCTCTTTATGCAAACAGGTACTACTTGGAGCTTATGCAGGAAGTAACATCCATATCAGGAGGAGTCCTATTCGGCATATCTAAAGGAGAATCAATACATATATGCTTTATGCATATATGGATGAGGTGTTAGAGAAGATATGTTCATATAAGTTTGAGGATTTCCGGTAGCAAACTTGTTAGCATTCTTTGCTACTTTTTTAAGTATGTGATCTTTTCACACACGTATCTAACTTAGGGTCTTCCACAGCCTAAGGTTAGATGAGGGTTTGTTGATTATCAGTTTTAGACTGATCCTTCTTCTTTCAGTCACTCATATTCACTCTTCCGTAACCTATGTGGTCACACATCTCATGTATATTCAAATTTCAATCCATACATCTTAATATGTTTGTTACATTTGTACATTCACTCTTCCATCTATTTCTATTCACATAGAGTGGTTGAGAGTTTTGCTCCCACATTGTACATTGAACATTGGTATATATGATAGTGTGAGTAAGGAGTGGCTTACGTAACACTTTACACATGTTGTCTAGTCTCTCTTTATCTTTGTCTCATCATTTGTATGATTAAGTGTGGTATGTTCATGTTTTGTCAATATTGGAAGATTGCTAGATTCTATGTTGTATATGTTGGACCCATGGAACCTTGGACCTGTGGTATTAGTTATGGGCCTACTAAATTTCCAACAAGTCAAAGGTCACACCATCCGGATCATGGTAAACGATTCGGACATGCATAATTTTATAGATTATGCACTCGTAAAGAAATTGTCTCTTCCTTAGAGTCCCTCTCCTCATAGATATAATGTCTCTATGATGCATGGGAAGGATACTCACAATTGGGATACCATGATTTCAAATTTGGAACTAGGAATTGATTATAAAGATAGATTGGAATTCCAAATTATGAACATGTAGTGGGTAGATTTGGTTCTAGGGAGAGAGTGGCTTTGGAGTCTTGGACCTTCATTATCCATATGCTACTATACAAACACTTTGGAATTTCAGCATGACGGGGTGTTGTATAAGATCAAGGGTGAGCACAATGTTCCAAGCACCCCTTTGATTTCACACACAAAGTTAAAGAAACTTATAAGCAATGAAGCTAGGACCCAAGCTTTTTTGGTCCTTAGCAGTGATGTAATCGATTCTGATAATACAAATCAAGTTTCTTATATCTCGTGTTTTATTCCTCGTGAAGTGTATGTTAAATTAAATGAATTAATGAAGGAATTTAAAGATGTGTTCCCTAAGGAACTCCCCCACGGCTTGCCATCCTCTCGTGGAGACATTGATCATGCAATCGATGTGTTTCCGAGAACCAAGCCAAAATCTCAAAACCCTTACCACCTCCCCGATGTCCAAAATCTAGAAGTCGAGAAACAAATTAAGTACTATCTAGATAAAGGATTTATTTGGCCAATCCAGTCCTCTTGGGATGTGCCCATCCTTCTTTTACAAAAGAAAGATGGAACTTTAAGGATATTTGTGGACTATAGGGCGTTAAACAATCTTAATGTAAAGAATAAGTATCCCATGCCGTTGGTTGAAGATATTTTTGATAGCCTAAAGGGATCTAAAGTCTTTTCAAAGATTCATTTATGCCAAGGTTATCATCAGGTCAGAATCAAAGATGATGGTATTCCCAAGACAGCCTTTCAGACTAAGTATGGTCACTACGAGTTTTTAGTGATATTGTTCGAGTTCACAAATGCACCTGCAACATTTATGACTTTAATGAATCAAGTGCTTAAGCCGTACTTGGGAAAATTTGTAGTTGATTTTCTCGATGATATACTGATCTACAGTACTGATAATGAAAATCATCTAGAGCACTTGAAGAAAGTCTTTGAGTTACTTCGTGATAATCAACTTTATGGTAAAGAGTCAAAATTTGAATTCTTTACCCTAGAAGTAAAGTATCTAGGCCATATCCTTTCCACGGAAGGAATCAAAGTTGACCCAGATAAAGTCCAAGCGATTCTTAACTAGCTTGATCCCAAGATTGTTCGAGAATTACAGAGTTTCCTCGGATTGGCTAGATATTATCAGAAGTTTGTGGCTGGGTATGCCAAATTAGCAGTACCTTTGACAGACCAACTCAAAGGGAAGCATCAGAAGTTAAATTGGAAAGAGGAACAAGCGAAGAGTTTTCAAGAACTTAAACTTGCTTTAGCATTGGCCCTAGTTCTACAAATTGTAGATCCGGACAAGCCTTTCCAATTAGAAATAGATGCAAGTTCATCTTTGGTAGGAGTAGTACCAAGCCAAGATGGTCGACCAATAGCTTTCAAGAGTAGAAAGCTAAGTCCTGCTCAAGAAAACTACTCTACCTATGAGCAAGAGAAGTTTGCTATTATAAATGCTCTAAAGAAATGGCGCCATTACCTGCATGGATCAAAGTTAACCATAGCCTTTGATCAAGAGAGCATCAAGTGGTTTGCAAACCAACGAGATTTGAGATGTAGAAAAGCAAGATGGGCCGAACAGTTACAGGAGTTCCATTATGAACTAAGGTACGGAAAAGGAAAGTTCAATGCAGTGGCAGATGCCTTAAGTCGGATGCCTATGTTGAACAACCTAAGTTTTGTACAAATTCAAAGTGAATTTGTTTCAACTTTGAAAGGAAGCTGCAAAGAAGATCCAAGCTACAGTCAAGCATGGAAAGCAATTGAACAAGCTCAATAGAATGAAGCAAGTACTTCTGAGGGAAAGTTTAAACACCACTCTCTCCAAGATGAATATTTGCTTTATAAAGATAAGGTTTGTGTCCCAGGTATGTCGGACATACGAAATCAAGTACTTTTCAAATGCCATGATGCTCCAAGTGCTGGACATCTTGGTATTAACCGAACCTATGATTTAGTTAAAAGACATTTTTATTATCTTACTTTACATCGAGATGTGCAAAACTATGTATCCAAGTGCTATAAACGTCAAGTCAATAAGTTTGAACGACTTAAAGTTGGAGGATTGCTACATCCTTGGAAAATTTCCCAAAGGAAAATAGAAAAGTATCTCCATGGATTTAATTTCTAGATTTCCTCACACTCAAAAAGGTTTTGATTCAGTCTGGGTTGTAGTTGATTGATTGATGAAACTTGCTCAGTTTATTCCGGTCAAGACTATTTATAAGACTCTAGAACTTACAAAAATATTTGTAAATCAACTTTATAGACTCTATGGTCTTCTAGTAGACATAGTTTTTGATAGAGATGCTCGATTTACAAGTCATTTTGGTGAGCAATCTTTAGTAGACTTGAAACTAAACTAAGTTTAAGTACAACTGAACATCCCCAGATAGATGGACAGATAGAGAAAGTCAATCAGATCTTGAAAGACATACTCAGAGCTTATGTTACTTCCAAATAGAGTGATTGGGAAGACTATCTTCCTTTAGCTGAGTTTGCCTATAACGGTGCCAAGAATTCATCAACTGAATTTAGTCCATTCATGTTGATGTATGGTTTCCAGCCAAGGTCTCCGTATGCAGTAGGACTTCAAAATGAACGAGTTCAAGCAGCTCAAGAATTCCTTCAAGACATGAACTTTAAACTTAAGTTAGCTAAAGAAAACTTAAAGAAAGCCTCAAGATTGTGCAAAGGCTTATGTCGATTCGAAGCGAAGAGATGTTACTTTTCAGGTTAGCGATCAAGTTTATCTTCATATTCCTAAAAGATCGCAAGACTAGTTAATGCGCCAAGTTGTCGCCTAGATATTGCGGTCCTTTTCCAATCACCAAGAAATTTGGTTTGTGGGCTTATGAATTGCAACTTCCATATGATAGTTGGATTCAACGAGTGTTCCATGTTAATCGACTTAGGAGGAGTCTGATAGATTCAGATAATCTAGTTGGACAACAGGTTATACTTGCACTTCTAGTAAATGAAACAGTTCCTCATGAACTTGAAAAGATACTTCGCATCCGAGATAAACGTACAAGAAGTCACTTGTATGAAGAGTGCTTAGTAAAATGGAAGAATGGAACTGAAGAAAATTCAACATGGGAGAAAGTGTCCACAATCCAACTACGTTTTCCAACTTTCAAGCTTTAAGTTGGATATAAATAAGGTTTTCTTCTTTCAGTTTTAAGTGGATAAACTCATCATGTTCTTCAAAATCTAGAACATGATAATGTTTACTTTCAAGTTCTAAATAAATAACCTGTTTGAATGAATGCATGTTCTTCAAGTTTTAGAACATGTGGCTCGGGGGTTGCGTACAGTATGAGTAAATAACCAAGTAATCCACTTATCCTAGTGGTTAAGACTCAAGGGTGTGAAAGAGGAGGTCTTGGGTTCAAACCCCATGGGGTACATGGGGAGAGTGTTTTGCCCAAAGAGCTCTAAAACCTTCTAGAAGCATCCAATTGAGCTAACTCTGGCTAACTGGAACACTCGGCACACATGTAGTTACATGGCTAACACTTGGATGATTAGAATCCACCTCTCCAAGAAGGCAGGCCCCTAGAGAGAGCTATATATAGAGGCATATGGTTGCGAGGAGAGTCATTCATTCATGAGCTATTCCTGTGGCTATGCTATTGCAGAATATACCTTCATTGATTGTACCTTTGAGATAGTTAAGTACTCTCTTTGCAGCATCCATGTGTGGTCTTCTCGATGAGTGCATGAATTGACTAAGCACTCCCACACTATATGAGATATATGCCCTTGTATGAGTAGCATATATCAAGCTACCTACAAAGCTTTGATATTATTTTATGTCTTCAATTTTCTCACCTTCATAAACACTAAGTTTATGATTCATCTCCAAAGTTGTACCTGTAGGTTTTGTGTTCTCCATTTTGAACTTGAGAAGAAGATCTTAAATGTATCTTCTCTGAGTCAAATACATTCCTTCATCTGTGTATATCACCTGCATACCTAGGAAATATGTGAGCTCACCTAGGTCACTAATTTTGAACTCCTCTTTCATGTGTCTCTTGATTCTTTGAATGCCATTTACATCATCACCTGTCACAATAATATCATCTACATATGCACATAGATAGATAACCTCATCATGATCTCTTTTGATGAATAGAGAAAGATGTGAGATGCTAGGTTTGAACCCTTGATCTTGAAGATATGTAACCGACCTGTATTTCCAAGCTCTAGGAGCTTGTTTCAATCCATACAATTATTTCTTAAGTCTAAAAACATAAGATGGATGATTATGGTTTTCAAAACCTCATGTTTGTGACATGTATACCTCTTCACTTATCCAACCAATTAAGAATGCATTTCTCACATCGAGTTGGAGGAGTCTCCTTACTACATTAGAAAACTATATGAGATGAACATGTGCAAGCTAATATGTTTACAACACGTATTAGCCCGAAACCTCCTTGGAGTAGCTAGACTTATCAATGTCCTGATTGTAGTCATCTTTGCAACTAGGGAGAATGTTTCCTCATAGTCTATACCATGAGTTTGTGAGCATCCTTTGGCAACTACTCTTGCCTTGTACCTACAATTGATCCGTCTAAATTTCCTTTAACTTCATATACCCATCTTTAACGAGTTACCTTTTGACTCGCTGACATTGCAATCAAATCCCAAGTGTCCATCTCCTTCAATGCATCTATTTCTTCTTTCATGGCATTTTCCCAATTAGGGTTTTCCTTTGCCTCTTCATAGGTTGAGGGTTCCTCTGAAATAGAGTCTTTTGCCAAGTAGATTGAATGCTTCGTAATAAATGTGGAATCATATCCATACCTTTCTGGTTGTTTCTTCTCTCTTGCTGATCTTCTAGGTGCTTGTTCGGAGCATTCTCCAACCTCTTGCATCTTTGCTTTGCCTCTTCACTTCCATAGTTTTTAATCCTTTTCCCTTTCATCTTGGTCATCGTGTGTATCACTTCTTGGATCCTAGACCTGTGTATCATGGTTGCTTCCTAATTGATGAGAATCGGAATCAAGATCATATGGTAGAGTTACCTTTGCTTTATCTTCATCATACCAAGATTTGTGTTCTTCAGACATAATAGCTCTACTTGTACTGAATTGCTTGGTTCAAGGATTATAGAACCTGTAACCCATCTGAGTTGAATCATATCCAATAAACACTGCCTTTGTTTTCCTTTCATCTAGCTTACCTCTTATTTATGATGGTCATGAACATAAGCTAAATAACCAAAAATCTTGCAATGTCCAAGAATAGGTTTTCTTCCATGCCATGCTTCATAAGGAGTCATACCTTGAAGTGATTTGGATGGTAGTCTATTGACAAGGTACACAACAATTCAAATAGCCTCTACCCATAGATAATGTGGCAACTTCTTCTCTTCAAGCCTTATTCTAGCTGATCCAACCAATGTCTTGTTTCTCCTCTCAGTGATTCCATTCAGTTGAGGAGAGTATCTGGTAGTCACTTCCCTTTTGATACCTTTATCCTACAAAAAATCATCAAACTCTTTGTAGAAGTATTCTCTCCCTCCATCATATCTAAGCTTCTTTAGTGATCTACCTGTATGATTCTCCACATGTGCTAGATACTTTTTGAAGTAATCAAACACTTCATTCTTACTATTGATAAAGTATAGAATAGTCCATCTACTATGGTCATCAATAAATGATACATAATACCTTGATCCTGCCAATGAAAGTTCTTGACTTGGTCCCCATAGATCTATATGTACTAAATCCAATATGTTGTTGTGGATGTAGCCTTTGTGGTTGAATGGTTATCTTTGTGCCTTCCTAATCTGACATGCATCACACCTGTTGACCATGTGTTCCTTTGATATGTTCAGTAGTCCTAGAACACTTTGATCCCTGCATATATCCTTCAAGGTTCTTTCATTCAAATGAGCAAGTCTCTTATGCCACACTTCAAGCTCACTTAGGGTTTGAGACCCAAAACTGAATAGAGCTATGTTCCTAGTTTCTCCTGCTTCAAAAGTAAAGAGCCTACCATGCTTCTCACCCCTAGCTATCTTCTTGAAGCCTTGACATGGATCTTCCACAAAAGATCCATGTTGGATGAACCTAACTTGCAAGCCTTTTTCAACTATTTGGCCTACAGTTATTAGGTTTTTAGTGATAGTGGGTACATAGAGAACCTTACTCAGAATGTTTGTCCTGCCATTGGAAGCTTTGACATTATCAATCTTCTCCACATTGTGCTTTGTGTCATCCCTTGTTTGCACTTCATGTCTATGCTTTGGACTTTCCAAGTTAGATAGAAGAGTAATGTTGCCTGCAATATGATTTGAACATCCTGAATCTATGTAGAACAAACGATCATCTTCTTTGTCTTCTTTGTGGCTTAGATTCATGAGAAGCAATGAGTCTTCATGTGGTTAATCTTTTGAATAGTAAGCATGTAGATGGCTTTGAGCTGGTTCCAACAAGCTATAGATCTTTGAATTTCGTGAAGAAATGAGTGAGATATGCTCTCCACACGTTGACAGACTTATAGACACTATGACAGAGAACTCAGAAATGAACAATGTAGATATATGTATTAATGAACACTTGTATACAATGCCATAGGCATGAAGATCATTGCCTAATGGTTTGGATAGGTGTTGGTTAGAGTATAGACCTCACACAAACTCAGAATTGATAATGAGAAGCTCGAAAAGTGACTCTTCTACCTGGGCTTTTTTATGATCACTTTTATAGTAGTTGAGTTGAAGTTTGAATTTGAATTCAAACTTTTGGCTCCCCTTAATCATGCTCCTACATCCTAGGAGATATTCCATCAATCAAAGCTAACTTTTCCAGGAGTTCCTTTTGGTAGGTGTTTACAAAGATTCCAAGTCAAATGCGACTTTTACAAAAAAGTAAAGTGGTAATTAACCACTAGCATTGGTTCCTATGCTCCTCCAAATGTGTATGGATTACAAGCCAAATTTGTAGGCTTGTGAATTGCACCAATAGCTCCCCCTCAAGCCAAACATGTTGGCTTGGTCTTCATTCTTCAGTCTTCATGTATATCCTGCAATCCAATCATTGATTTGAACCTGCAAAGTTTGGTTCCATTCAAAGCTTTATCACACCTCCATTTGTAGTACTAAGATCAATTTCTCCTACTCCAATGATAGGGTAAGAGGCATTTTTTGCACACACCACATGCTCTCCTTTGGGTACATCTTAAAAAGATGCAAAAGACCTTTTGCATGAAGTTATGTGCTTTGAAGCACCACTATCAAAGGAACAATCCGAATTAGCCTCACTCACAACCATACATTTAGAGTGCAATGATGCATCATGATGACATGTAACACATGTCCAAAAATCTTGAGCCATGTTGGCTTCATCATTCTTTGCATTTGAAGAATTTTCAGCAATAAGCATGCTAGATTCCTTCTTCTTTTCATTGTGCTTCACTCATCAATAGTATGACTAGACTTTTGACAATATTTTCACCTCTTCTTCTATTGCAAATCATCATAATAAGAGGAATGAGTGGAAGACGAAATTTGAGGCTTTAGTTTTGATGAACCCAAAGACGAACCATACTTGCTTTTTCCTTTTTGTGAGATAGTAAGTGCTTGCCTTCCCTAAATCAAACCACTCCTATTCACTCTAGATTGTTCTTCTTGAAAAAGAGAGACACAACCTCATCAAATGCATACATATTGGGATTCCCTTTTGCAAAGAAACAAAGTTTAGTGGCAAAGCTTAAAAAAGATTTTGGTAATGTTTTCAACAATGTAGAGATGAGAGATACATCCAAAATAATTTCATCTATGTTTGCCAATTGCTCTTTCAAATCCTTGATGCGTTTCACATACACATCCACAGACTCATTTTCATCCATACGTACATTCTTAAGTTGCTTTCTCTAGTATGAAATACATGCTTCATTATGCATATCATACAAAGAAGCAAGAGTATCCCATGCTTATCTTGATGTAGAACATGCCCGAATGTGTGGAACTATATGATGCTTCATAGAAAGCACATTAGTGCATGAGCTTGATCATCTTTTCCATCCCATCTAAGTTTCTCCTATGTAGGTGCAGAAGGAGTAACCACTATACTTGAAGAAGAAACTCCATCTATGACAGTAGACTATGAAGTAGAAGAACCTCTGAGTCTTCGATCCACATCTGCCATTATGTTCTATAGTTGTTTTGCAACAAAACAAGAACATATTTCATCATGTAAGACTACATTGGATAGTTGGTCCTATCAAGCTTACCTTTAGCTTGAAGCTGCCAAAAAAGTCATTTTATTGCCTGCCATTTCACTGAAGAACAAGAATGTGAAAAGATATTTACTTCAAGAAAAGCTGAAATGAATGCTGAAATTTCAGCTCATAATCTATCACTCTGATGGCGATTTTGACTGCATGACTGGCTTCAAAATGGAGAAAAAACTTCATTGCAATTGTTATAAATGCTTCTTGGCTGCTGAAAATCATTATTCTATGCTTGAAAGTCGATTTGCACTCTTGAACGTGTGCGTGCATGTGAAGCGAAAAATTGAAACTTAAGAAGGAGCTTAACCTTCTCTCATACCACTATTGGGTGTGTGCAGAAGTGTGAGAGATACACGAGAATCCCACACAAGGAGAAACAATGGAACAAGACACACAGAGAAGATGGATGACTGGAATAGCTTCTGAATTGATGACGATCACAACTAAATTAAGAGCTTAATAATATCCTCAAGTACAAAGTACCACCACATATGAGTGAATCATGTATGTGGTAACATGGGGAAAAAATCTCTAGACAACACTAGAGTAAAAAGTGCCCATGTATAGGGAAAAGGTTCACATCAAAGCTACTCCAGAAACACATAAGTGTAATAGTAACCATATATGCATGATATACTCATACATGGTGGTAGTTTGTGCTTAGGGATTCACTTATAACTCTCATTACACTCATTCTAATACTATTGATCATCATCAATAGAGAGCTCTTCCAACCATCACCTTTCTTGGTGGTTCAATCTCCTTGTATGCTCTTGTGTGTGATTCTATTCATGCTTCCTCAATCTCACACATTCAATAGTTAATGATGATGCCATAGAAAAATTCTTCATAAAAGACTATTTATGCAGATGTTCGAATACATCTAATCTAATTTTAGTGGATATTACCATGTTTTAACATTTCATCTTGGTATTATCAAGAACCCAACTCTTAGAGAATTATTTAAGAAAGGACTTCAAGCTCTTAAGACATAATGATCCAAGGAATTAAAATTCAAGAAGTGATCTTGAATAATTTTCAGTGATACTCTAACATTCAAGGAATAACTCAAAGGAAAATTCTGAAAAGATTCAAGGTTGAGATATGATAAATTCCAAAGCACTAGAACTCTGGATAAGAAAAAGATACTCAAAACATGATGTGATGTGAGCTAGATGCACCTAAAGAGAATAATTAAGCATTAGCATTTAGCTTGCCAATGGAAGAAAACACCAATTCAAAGTGGTAGTTTGAGTTAGAATGACGATCAACTTCAAAGGATTGTAGTCCATGGGATCAATAAATTTCCAAAAGATCATTTTTTTATTGGTTAAAGAGAAGAATAAGTCCAATCCTCTTCATAATTATAGAAAGATCCATATGCCTTAGACTATTAAGAAATATATGGATCTAAAGTATAATTGAGTTACATAAGAATATATGAGTTTTTTATTTTAGGAAATCATATGTTGATTTTCATAGCTCATGAAAAAGATTGGACAAGTACATCACTTGGACAAGCTGAAACCTTGACATCTTTCAAGGAATTATAAAATTATCGTAAGGGATATTTATAGCAAAGAGTTTAGAAGATCCTTAGATGATAAGAAGAGGTATTATTGATCATAAGGGAATTTAAGATAAATATTATGATGCATTCATTCACATAAAGAAAAGCACTATAGTAAGGTGAAGCATAAATCTTGTATTTGAAACATATTTCAAAAGATGCATCCAAAATTTGGCTACAAGAAGATGTTTGAAATAAACAAGAAGCAAAGATGGATAAATCAATTACAATATCTTTTTATTAGAATTTAATAAACCTCAAGGAGGTATATAAAATTAAATAGCACATATAAAGAAAATATGAGATTCAATTGTTTTTAGCACTACATTTTCATTTACAAAGCTAAGTGTATGATGGTATAAAACATCATATCTTTAGATGATGTTTCTCTTCTATGAGTCTGCATTCCTAAGTTTGAATAGTAAAGAAGTGAGCATAAATCGAGCAATAAATCTTGAAATATTCATCCAAAATCTTAGGATTCCTTCCAAAGATCATTCAGGAGGTGTAATTAATTCAAAGATGAGTACTTTGCTCATGAAATCGATTGCTTTAACTAGCATTAAAAGGAATAAATAAAGTAGAAGTAATGAAAGATCAAGTATTGAGTCAAATTTAACTTTTCCTTCTTAAAAGCAAGTTAAGATAATATCAAGTAGCTCCCAAGCTAGCCCCAAACTCTGAAAAGTGGTATTTAAGTCTTATTATTCATATAGACCATAAGAGTGTCAGTATTGAAAAGATTTCTTAGTTTGAAATTGAAAACCATTAGTGATATTTTTGTTGGGTGTGCATAGAAGTGTGAGAGACACACGAGAAGCACACACAAGGAGAAAAATCATAACAAGACACATGGAGAAGACAAATGGTTGTAATGAATCTCTCTATTGATGATAAATAGATGTGAAGTAAGAGCTGAATAATATCCCTAAGTACAAAGTACCACCACATATAAGTGAATCATGTATGTGGTAACATGGGAAAAAAACCTCTAGCTAGCACTAGAGTAAAAAGTGCCCATGTGTAGGGAAAATGTTCACATCAAAGCTACTCAAGGTGTGAATGTATACAGAGAGTGATAGAGTAGCCCCCACTAGGCAATAAGCCTAAAGGTTTGTGGAAAAGCTTCAAACTTTTCCCATGGAAGAGATTTGGTGAATATGTATGCCACATTATCTTGTATAGGTAGGCACATATACCAAATCAATATCTCTAGCATGAAGACATTCTCTCACATAGTGATATTGCACCTCAATTTTTTTGGTCCATGCATGAAAAATTGTGTTTCATGCAATAGCCAATGCACTCTGACTATCAGTGAGAATATGTGTAGCAACATCAATCTCCATGAAAAGATCCATCAATAGGCATCTTAGCCATATACACCACTATAGCTATGAAAACTGCCTGCTACTCAGCTTCAAGACTCGATGCTTCCATTATAGGAATCTTCTTACTCAACCAAGATATGCATGAGCCTCCAAGCAAAAAGAAATAACCATTAGTGGACACGTGAGTATCCTAACGACCATTCGAATGACTATTTGTAAAAGCATGCAAGCATGGCTGAATATCTCTACCATAAAATAGACCTAAACTCAAAGTGCCTTTGAGATATCTAAACACATGTTTCACTGCTTGCTAGTGCTACACATGAATCGACTCAACTAGGAAATTGCATATTGTATATCTGGACTTGTGTTGCATGCATATATAAGACATCCTAGAGCTTTTTGATAAACAGAAGTGTCAAAAATGCATCACGGAAATCCTCAATTGATAACCTAAATCCTATCTCCACTAGTATAGAAATTGGCTTGCAATCCTCAAAGTCAAAACATTGAAGTAATTTTTCAACATACTTTGCTTGATGCATAAGAGTTTCCCCCTCAACAGATACAAACTAGATGCCAAGATAGTAGCTCAAAAGACCAAGATAAGTGACATCAAAAGTATGCTGCAAACCAACCATAAGGATGTCAAGTTTTGCATCACATGACCCATTCAAGAGTATATCATGAACATAAAGAACAAGCACTTTAAGATCAGCCCCATGTTTTCATATATAGAGTGTGCTTCAATTGGACTACATGTTAACCCAAGAGCAATCAAGTGCTTATGGATTTTGTCATACCATGCACATGGAGCTTGCTTGAGACCATACAAGGCTTTATGCAAGCAACAAACCATATGCTTTTTCCCTTTAATGGAAAATCTAGGAGGTTGCTTCACATAAACCTCTTGTTCCAAATCATCATTCAACAAAGTTGTTTTATGTGCAACTGATGTACTTTCCAACTTCATTGGGTAGCAAATGCCACCACGGTACAAATGGTAGCCATGCATGAAGTAGGTGCAAATGTTTCCTCATAGTCGATGGCATATTGTTGTGCATATCCTTTTGCAACCAATCTAGCTTTGTAGCCATGAATGCTACCATCTAAATTTCTCTTAATCTTGTAAACCCACTTTGTATCAATGGTGTTTTTTTCCTCTAGCAATTCATGTTGGGAATGATGGATGGACACTTCAAGAGAATGAGTAGGTACTGCCAAATCCTGCTTTGTACCAGCCCTTTGATGATCAAAACAGACAACTTTGAACTTCAAGTCTTCAAGAAAACCTTCTATTTTTTACTAGACACCTGCTGTATCTTTTGCTCAGTATGACCAACACAGTAGGAATTGGAAAAATTCCTTTTAGGGGTATCTAACTAGCTTAGCAAGCTAGCTATTCCAAGTGGAATCACTTAAAAAGATTAACTATCCTAAGAGAAATCAATTTCGCAAATAAACCTTTACCCTTGATATTTTAGGACTGTTGCAGACTTCGACTAGTGATCACCTTGACACACTTTTCTCTGAAATGGATGAATAGAAATCCTTCAACTTTTGCCAGCACGTAGAGTACTTTGAGCTGGTTCCAAGATGCTATAGATGATTGAATTTGGTGGAGAAATGAGTGAGATATGATCTCCACAAGTTGACAGATTTTCAAACACTATGACAGAGAACTCAGAAATGAACAATGTAGATATATGTATTAATGAACACTGTTGTACAATGCCAGAGGCATGAAGATCATTGCCTAATGATAGAGGAAGGTGTGGGCTATAGTGTATGCCTCACACACACTCAGATATGAGATTGAGGAGCTCGAAAAGTGACTTGCATACCCGCGACTTTTTGATGATCACTTTTATAGTAGTTGAGTTCAAAGTTTGAATTTGAATTCAAACTTTGGATCTCTATAATCATGCTCCTACATCCTAGGAGATATTCCATCAATCAAAGCTAACTTTTCCACGAGTTCTTTTTGGTAGGTGTTTACAAAGATTCCAAGTCAAATGTGACTTTTACAATGGGTAAATATCTTGTTCTAGCATTGGTTCCCATGCTTCTCCATATGTGTATGGTCTTTAAGCCACATGTGTAGGCTTGTGAATTGCACCAACAACTCCCTCTGAAGCCAAATATTTTGGTTTGATCTTCATTCTTCAGTCTTCATGTATGTCCTGCAATCCAATCATTGATTTGAACCTGCAAAGTTTGGTTCCATCCAATGCTTTAGTTAACAAATCTGCACACTACATGTTGGTTGATACATATGTTAGTTGAATGTCCTTGCTTAATAGCTTCTCTCTCACATAATGATAATGGACCTCTATATGCTTGGTCCTAGCATGATAAATAGGATTAGCTGCAAGGTGGAGTGAGCTTGTATTATCTCCAAATATCAATGGTGAGCTAGTATACCCCCAATTCTGTATACAATAACTTGATCCATATGGCTTCTTGAGTGGCATTTGCCAATCCTCTATACTCTACCTTTGTAGAAGATAAAGCAACAGTAGGTTGCTTCTTTGAAGACCATGATATTGGTTTATCAACTGCAAATGGATATGTATCCTGAAGTGCTCCTCTATCATCCTTACATCCTGCCCAATCTGCATCTGAATAAATCTTGATGTCCAAATCTGATGTATAAGGAAAATACAAACCATGATGTTGAGTACCCTTGAGATACTTCAAGATCCTCTTGGCAGCCTCCATGTGAGGTGCCCTAGGCTTGTGCATAAACTGACTTAGCACACTAACTCCATAAGAAATGTCTATCCTTGTTAAGGTAGCATAATTCAAGCTACCCACAATGCTTTGATAACCTGTAATGTCATTAAGTTCATCACCTTCATGTGCACTTAGTTTTAGGTTTACCTCCATTGGAGTGCTTGCAACTTTGGCATCCTGCAAATGAAACTTCTTCAACATATCCTGTATGTACTTTCTCTGAGTAATATAGATTCCAGTGACTAATTCAAGTCTAAGAAAATACTTTAGTAAACCAAGATCAGGGATCTTGATCTCCTTCATCATCTGATGCTTGATTTGTGTGATTCCATTGACATCATTACCTGTAAGTATGATATCATCAACATAAACACATAGGTATATTACCTCTGAATTACTTCTCTTAATGAATAGAGAAGTGTCTGCCTTGCTCATGACAAAACCTTTGTCTTGAAGGTATGTGGTCAACCTGTAATTCCATGCCCTAGGTGCCTGCTTCAATCCATAAAGAGCCTTTTTTAATTTGCATACATGTGTTACCTTATTAGGATCCTCATAACCAGGAGGTTGTGACATGTATACCTCCTCTGAAATCCATCCATTCAAAACATCATTTTTTACATCTAGCTGATACATGTTCCAATTCTTAGATGTAGCCACACTTACCAATACCCTGATGGTTGGCATCTTGGCCACAGGTGAGAATGTTTTTTCATAGTCAATGCCTTGGGTTTGTGCAAAACCCTTGGCCACCAATCTAGCTTTGTACCTATTTATTGACCGATCATAGTTTCTTTTGAGTTTATAGATCCATCTGGATCCAATTACCTTCATGGCCTCTTTCTTTGGTACTAGTTCCCATGTGTCACTTTCTTTGAGTGCTTCAATCTCCTCATCCATAGCTTCTTTCCATTCTGTTTTGGTCATGGATTCTTCATATGATCCTCGTTCTTCAATTGAGAAGTCTTTGGCAAGAGAAACAGAGTGTTTAGTGTATCATACCCATATCTAATATTTTTTTTGCTCTCCCTTTATGATCTTCTGATTGATTGATTTGAAGATGTAGGTATGTCTTCAAGTGTCTTCATCTTGAGTTTACCTTTGGAATTCCATGCCTTGAATTCTTCACGATTGATAAAGTCTTTATCATCTGAATTGGTATCTTCACTCTGAGTAGGTTCCTCCTTAGCAAGACTTGGAAACTCCTCCTCCAAGTCATAGGGTAGTTTAAACTTCCTGCATTCATTTTCATACCATGAATCATTTTCATCAAAGAAAACATCTCTACTAACCATAAATCCCTTATTTGAAGGGTTGTAGAACTTGTACCCCTTCTTATTTAGATCATATCCAATAAAGATACACTTCTTAGCCTTAGGGTCTAGCTTACCTCTTATCTGAGAAGGAATGTGTACATATGCTACACATCCAAATATCATGCAATGATCAAGTGAGGGTCTCTTCCCATGCCATGCTTCATAAGGAGTCATCCCATTAAGGGACTTAGATGGTAACCTGTTTATGAGGTAAGTGGCAGTAGAAACACTCTCTGCCCATAGGTAATTAGGTAATTTCTTTTCATTTAACATTGACCTGGCTATTTCAACAATCAACCTATTTCTTCCTTAGCTACCCCATTCTTTTCAGGAGTATACCTTGTGGTGATTTCTCTCTTGATTTCTCTGTGCTGCAAGAATGCGTCAAACTCATTTGAGAAGTACTCACCTCCTCCATCTGACCTTAGCCTCTTTAAATTCTTCCCTGTCTAATTCTCAACAAGTGCAAGATACTTTTTAAAACAGTTGAACACTTCATCTTTGTGCTTTATAAAGTATAATACAGTCCATCTTCTATAATCATCAATAAAAGATACATAGTACCTTGATCGTGATATTGAGGGGTCTCTGCATGGTCCCCATACATCTGTATGGACAAGTTCTAGGTAGTGCTCATGCATGTAGCCTTTCCTTGAGAAGGGTAACCTGTGAGACTTTCCAAACTGACAAGCACCACATTTATATATCATGTGTTGTTTGGAAACATTGGGTATTCCAATTACACATTGATCCCTCCATATTTGCTTCAAGGTTCTTTCTCCTACATGCCCTAATCTTTTATGCCAAATCTCAAGTTCTGAAAGTGTTTGATCTTTATAATTATAGAGTGCAATATTCTTTGTATCTTCTAGCTCAAAAGTAAAAAGTCTACCTGTCTTTTCTCCTTTAGCAATTCTCTTGAACCCATGCTTGGGATCCTCCTCAAATGCTCCAAATTGGTTGAATCTGACCTGCAACCCTTTTTCCACAATCTGTCCAACACTCATCAAGTTTTTTGTAATGGTTGGTACATATAGTACCGTACTCAACAAGTTTAGATTTCCATCACAAGCCTTAAAATTTCCAACTTTAACTACTCAGTGCTTGGTGTCATCACCTGTTTGTACTTGATGCTTACCTCTTGGTTCTTCAAGGTCAGAGAGTAGAGCTACATTGCCAGCTACATGATTTGAGCATCCTGAGTCAATGTAGAAGAGATGGTCATCATTTGTACGTGGTTTTGAAGTCATGTTCATAATCAGAAGAGAATCATCTTGCTCTTTTGTATAGTTGTTGTAGTCCTTTCTGGATTTGAATCCTCCTTGGTAGTTGCCATTGTAGTTGTTGTAATTGTTGTTGTAGTTGTTGTTGTAGCCTTGATGATGGTTGAATCTGCCTCTTGATTGTGAGTATCCACCTCTTTGATATCCTCTTCCTCTCTGATTCTTGTAGTTCTTGAAACACTCATCTATAGTATGATTTGATAAACCACAAATGTTGCATGGTGAGGAGTTATAGGTTCTCCCCCTACCTTGCTTTCCTCCTCTGCCCCTTCCTCTTGATGATCTACCTCTCTCTGCATAGTTGGCTTGGGAGGTAGTGCCTTCATCTTCTATCTTCTTGTTCTTGCCTTTATCTTTAGACTTACTTGTTGGTGCATACCAATCACCAATTGAAGATTTGAAAGACAAAGGATGGAGATAAGATCAAGTCTTGAAGCAAAGAAGGTGGATACATTCACTGGATGAAGGATATGTACACATATGTACATTAGTGAAGACATACATTACTTAGACTTTTGATTAGTCATGAACTTGTACATATTTGCCTATAAATACTTTTGAAAAAAAAATGTCGGGTAGAGAGGAGATAGCAAGAAGACGTCGAGAGGAGATGAAATGAGAAGATACGAATAGAGAAATGAGCAGTTGTAGTGTCATTGGACACATGAAAGTTAGTTGAGATCTCTCTCTCATATTTTTGTAGTCTTCTTCAGAAATATCAGAAAAATTGCGCCCGAAGTTTTCGTGTCTTCTCCTTCTGTGATAGATCTTCTGTGGAATGCTTTTGTACAAGTCTAAGTCTAGAGTTGATTGACTACTATACAAAGTTTTAGCTTCCAATTGTGTTTAAGCTGAGAGAATTATGATTAGGAACATTTGTATGTAGAAAAGTTTGAGTGGCTTCTGAAACAGGCGCAGATTTCGAGTTCAGGAAAATGAGTAGTGCTCAGTGCATAGTGTAAAGTTTTACACATGTGATAGCTCAAAATCTAAGTTGAGAGATAAGCTATCTACATCTAAAAGCATTTGACCAAACGGGTTCGACATTGGGAGAACCATAGCTAAGAAGTTACAGGTGTCAAAGTCGCTACTGCAGAGAAGCAGTTTCACACATAGGTAAAGTGTTTGAGTTATTTCTCAAAGTATACTCAATCATTTGAAGAGATTTAAGTTGGAGAAGGTGCGCAACCTGAAGGCGACACATCCTACAAAGTTTTATCAAAAACTTTACACAAATGGTTAGTCAATCAAAGATTAATCTGCAGCAGACTTTTCTGAGAAGTTGAATTTTTCAAAATAGTTAATTTTCTGATAAGTTGGTGAATGTTCTCTAAATTTGGTGGAGTCTGAAGTTGTTCTTGATATAGAGGTGGTCTAAATTCAAGGTCAACTTGTTCTTTTGGAGATTAACACTCTCCATCAGTGGTATCAGAGCAGGAAGCATAAGAATTGAGGAAAGGGAGACTCCGACTGTTGCAGACATACAAACTTTACATTTTGAAGTATCAAAAGGACAAAGAGTGAAGAAAGCTTGAAGGAAGACACGTTGAAGTTGTCAAAAGGATCAGTAGGAGTAATATTCGAAGCCAAGGTACATTTATTTCTCATAAAGCTTAAAGATCTGTTAGTACAGGTGAAGAAAGGATGGGAGATTCTCTTCAGATAGAGAAATTGGATAGAGAAAACTATCCTGCATGGTCAATGAGCATGGAAGCCCATCTAATGAGCAAATATTTGATAGCCTACATTACAGGTGAAGAAGAAAAGCCTCAATTCAGAGATCCTAGTGTTCCAACTAGGGAGGAATTGTCAGATTTGAAGAATTGGATGAAAAGAGATGCTCAAGCTAGGAGCATTATCTATATGGCAGTCAATGACTACTTGCTACCTCACATTAGAGGTCTTGAAAGTGCAAGTGAAATATGGAATGCTTTGGAGGAGCATTTCCAAAACACTACAAAGTCAAGAAAGGCATCCTTATGGGCAGAGTTTACTACTTTCAAGAAGAAGGCTTCACAATCAATATCTGATTATGTGACAAAGATGAAGGACATTGCAGATGCATTAGGAGCAGTGGATGAAGACATTGAAGAAGATAAATTGGTAAGGCAAATTCTCACAGGACTAAGAGGTGATGAGAAGTGGAAGCCTTTTATTTTGTCTACAGAACTTTCATTGGATCATTTCAATCCTGATTTGAATCAATTGTTAGGACATATGCTAACTTTTGAGAATGATATCAAAGGAGATGTTGACAAGAGTGCAAGTCATGCAATGTACTCTAAGGACAAGAAGAAAACTAACAAAGGAAAGCAACAAGCAAATGAAGAAGAAGGCACAACTAGTCAAGCCAACTTCCTAAGAGGAAGAGGAGGTGGCAAAGGTAGAGGAAGAGGCAGGAATAACAAAGATGGAGCCAAAGCTTGTTGGATTTGTGGTAAGACAAATCATTTAGCCAATGCTTGTTGGCATAACACTCAGAATAATGGAGGATACAATCAGAAATATAATTCAAGAGGAAGAGGTGGCAGAAATCAAAGAGGTAATTTCAGAGGTAGAGGTAGTAGGGGTTACTTTGGAAGAAATGCGGGTAGAGGATTCCAAAGTCAACAATACAACAATACCCACTACAATTATGCTTCAGACCAGAAGGAAGATTCAACATTGATAATGAATGCAACTTGTGAAAGGCAGAGTGAAGATCAAAGAGTCTTCTACATTGACTCAGGGTGTAGCAATCACCTGAGTGGTAATATAGCTTTGATGACTGATTTGGAGAATAAGGTATCTAATCATGTTGTTCAAACAGGTGACAATACAAAGCACAATGTGAAGTCAATTGGATCAGTGAAGGCCAAGGATGGTAGCACCTTATTGAGTAAGGTCTTGTATGTTCCTACAATTCCTAAGAATCTGATAAGTGTAGGACAAATTGTGGAAAAAGGTTATGAAGTAAGGTTCACTAATGAAGGAGCGTTTGTGGAAGACCCTAGCAATGGGTATAAACAAATTGTTTCAGGGAAGAAAGAAGGAAGATTGTTCACTTTGAAGATTCAAGGTAATGTTGGTCATGCCTTGTTCACTTATGGAGGACATAAGATCTCTGAGTTAGATCTTTGGCACAAGAGGCTTGGACATTTCAATGAAAGAGGTATCAAAGATATGATTAACAATGGTTCAATGCTTGGATTGCCTAATGTTGCAGGTCAACATATGACATACAGATGTGAGGCATGTCAATTAGGTAAGGCTCATAAGCAACCCTATTCTAAGCATGGGTTTATGTATTCAGAGAAGCTTGAGTTGGTACACACAGATGTGTGGGGACCATCAAAGGATTACAGTATCAATGGTTCAAGGTATTATGTGATTTATGTTGATGATGCTACCAGATGGATCACTATCTATGTGATCAAAGATAAGTCAGAGGTATTCAATACATTCAAACATTATCATGTGTATGCAGAGAGAATTACAGGACATAAATTGAAGAGACTAAGGTCAGATGGAGGGGGAGAGTATTTCTCTAATGAGTTCAGTGATTACTTATGGAATGCAGGTATAAAAAGGGAGGTTACTTGCAGGTACTCTCCTCAACAACATGGTGTAGCAGAGAGGAGGAATAGGACTCTTGTTGAGTTTGCAAGATCCATAATGAAGGAGAAAAATTGCCCAAATTATTTGTGGGCTGAGGCTGTAAATACAGCCACTTATCTGGTCAATAGGCTACCATGTAAAGCCTTACAGGGTATGACACCATGAGGCATGGTGGGGTAAGAGATCTACATTAGATCATTGCAAAGTATTTGGATGTTTGGCATATGCATATGTGCCATCACAATTAAGGCACAAATTGGAGCCTAAAGCTGAAAAATATGTGTTCATTGGTTATGATGATAAGCAGATGGGGTATAGGTTGTGGAGTCCATCCACAAAACAATTTATTGTGTCTAAGGATGTTACATTTGATGAGCAAGGTACTTGGTATGCAGGTACAATCAATATTAATACAGATGATGAAGAAGTTGTGAGTCAAAGGAAAGGTAAATCAAAGGTTCAGATATTTGATGAGCAAGAGAATAATGAAGTGCAGGTTGAAGTGGAAGAGACACCAAGATTTGATCCTGAATGTGAAGAACTAGAAACCTCAAGGAGTGGAGAACTCAGGAGGTCTACAAGGCACAAATGGCAACCTACAAGGTATAGCTATGATACTTCATTCTTGACTACTAAGGATTATGCTTACATGATTAAAGCAGATGAAGACCCTTCTACATATGAAGAGGCAAAAGGTAAAGAGATTTGGGAAAAAGCTATGCAGGAAGAATATGATGCATTGATGGAGAATCAAACATGGGATTTGGTTCCAAAACCTAATAGCCAGAAGATCATTGGATGCAAGTGGGTCTATAAGACAAAGAGATTTGCAGATGGAAGTGTGTCTAGGTACAAAGCTAGACTTGTTGTTAAAGGGTTTGCTCAGACATATGGTATTGACTATGATGAGACTTATAGTCCTGTAGCAAAGATGACAACCATCAGAACACTTATAGCAATTGCTGCATGTAAAGGTTGGAAATTGTGTCAATTAGATGTGAAGAATGCTTTTTTGAATGGTTATATTTCAGATGATGTTTTCATGGAGCAACCTCAAGGATTCAGAGATGGAAGATATCCAGATTATGTGTGTAAGCTCAAGAGAGCTTTATATGGCTTGAAGCAGGCCCCAAGGGCATGGAACTATAGGCTTGTAAAGTTCTTAAAAGAACTTGGATTTCAAGTATCAAAAGCAGATAGTAGCTTGCTTGTCAAAGCAAGTGATGATGGGTTCATTTACATATGTATATATGTTGATGATATAATTCTTACAAGTACAGATGAGAAAGGCATTCAAAGCCTAAAGAAGCAAATGGAGAAAGAGTTCAAAATCAGTGATTTGGGAGATTTGTCATACTTCTTGGGCATGTAGATTTCATACACTCAACATGGAGTGTATGTGACTCAAGAAAGGTACTTGAAGAATTTGTTAACCAAGTTTAAAATGAATGATTGCAGAGTAGCACCTACTCCATTGGAGGTGAATCACAAATTGAGCAGATTTGGAGGTGAAGAGTTCAAGGACATGAAACAATATCAGAGTTTGGTTGGTAGTCTTATCTATGCTACATTAACTAGACCTGATTTATCATATGCAGTTGGGGTTTTGTCCCAATTCATGCATTGTCCTAGGAAAGAACATTGGATTGCAGGTCAAAGAGTGGTTAGATACATTAAGGGTACACTCAAAGAGGGTTTGTATTATGGTTTTACATCAGATACAAATATCAAAATATATAGTGATGCAGATTGGGCATGTAATCCAGATGATAGAAGGTAAACCTATGGATACATGTGTTATGTGGGAGATAAGTTAATCTCTTGGTGCTCAAAGAAGCAACATACAGTTGCTTTGTCATCTACAGAAGCAGAGTACAAAGGCATGGTTGAAGCTGCAAAGGAAGTGATATGGCTTAAGACTCTCATGAAGAGTTTTGACACTATACAGAGCATACCTATCATTTATGGAGATAACATGAGTTCATTATATCTAGCTGTTAATCCTGTTTTTCATGCGAGGACCAAACACATTGAGATTCAATATCACTTTCTAAGAGAGAAGGTGATGGATAAAGAGATTGAAGTCATACATACTTCAACAAAAGATCAGATAGCTGATATGCTTACAAAGAGCTTGGATGGACCAAAGTTACAGAAGTTTAAAGACATGGCAGGCATAAAGAAGATAAGAGAAACCTCAATTGATGATTGAGGGGGAGCTGTTGGTGCAGACCAATCACCAATTGAAGATTTGAAAGACAAAGGATGGAGATAAGATCAAGTCTTGAAGCAAAGAAGGTGGATACATTCACAGGATGAAGGATATGTACACATATGTACATTAGTGAAGACATAGATTACTTAGACTTTTGATTAGTCATGAACTTGTACATATTTGCCTATAAATACTTTTGAAAAAAAAAAGTCGGGTAGAGAGGAGACAGTAAGAAGACGTCGAGAGGATATGAAATGAGAAGATAGGAATAGAGAAATGAGCAGTTGTAGTGTCATTGGACACATGAAAGTTAGTTGAGATCTCTCTCTCATATTTTTGTAGTCTTCTTCAGAAATATCAGAAAAATTGCGCCCGAAGTTTTCATGTCTTCTCCTTCTGTGATAGATCTTCTGTGGAATGCTTTTGTACAAGTCTAAGTCTAGAGTTGATTGACTACTGTACAAAGTTTTAGCTTCCAATTATGTTTAAGCTGAGAGAATCATGATTAGGAACATTTGTATGTAGAAAAGTTTGAGTGGCTTCTGAAACAGGCGTAGATTTTGAGTTCAGGAAAATGAGTAGTGCTCAGTGCAGTGTAAAGTTTTACACATGTGATAGCTCAAAATCTAAGTTGAGAGATAAGCTATCTACATCTAAAAGCATTTGACCAAACGGGTTCGACATTGGGAGAACCATAGCTAAGAAGTTACAGGTGTCAAAGTCGCTACTGCAGAGAAGCAGTTTCACACATAGGTAAAGTATTTGAGTTATTTCTCAAAGTATACTCAATCATTTGAAGAGATTTAAGTTGGAGAAGGTGCGCAACCTTAAGGCGACACATCCTACAAAGTTTTATAAAAAACTTTACACAAATGGTTAGTCAATCAAAGATTAATCTGCAGCAGACTTTTCTGAGAAGTTGAATTTTTCAGAATAGTTAATTTTCTGATAAGTTGGTGAATGTTCTCTAAATTTGGTGGAGTCTGAAGTTGTTCTTGATATAGAGGTGGTCTAAATTCAAGGTCAACTTGTTCTTTTGGAGATTAACACTCTCCATCATTACTTTTATTAGTGTATAGGGCAAAAGAGCTATTACCTTTGGATGAGTCTCCATTCTTGTTGAGCTTGGCTTCATGAGTGAACAATTGCCCCATGAGAGTGGCAAGTTCTGGAATTTGCATGTCCATGTATAGGCCCATTGCAGTGGTGAAGCTTTTCCATTTGTCATCAGCTTTAATCCCATTGATCACTTGCCTTACTATCTGTTCATCTTCAATCTCTTCTCCTATGCTTGCTAACTAGTCTGCTACATCTTGAATCTTAGTCAAACTCGGAAATAGCTTGCTTCCTTAGTGTGGTGAATTCAATCAACAATTGGTTTTTTCTTGCCCTTGTGTTGGAAGAAAAATAGGATGACAAGGATTCCCACGTCTCTTGGGATGTCTTACAGTTTCTAATATGTGGCAAAAGAAAATCAGAGATGGATTTGAGTAAGTAAGACCTTGCTAATGCATCCTTGGCACATCATGTGTTGAGCTTTTCATGTTCTTCCTTTGTTGGTAGTCCTCTGGTTTTGAATGAGGGCAATTCCTCATCTCCTGAGATGTATCCATAAAGACTCCTTCCTTTTAAGTATGTATTCATCCTTAGAGACCATGCCTGATAGTTTTCCTGTCCAATTTATCAATAAATGAAGGAAAACCATCTCCCATTTTACCTTAACTTGCTCTGATACCACTGTTGGGAACGATCGATGGACACTTCAAGAGAATGAGTAGGTATTGCCAAATCGTGCTTTGTACCAGCCCTTTGATGCTTCAGAGTTGATAAGTGGACCTTTTTACCTCTCCAATGACACCATAAAATGGCCTATGTACTTTGGAATGATGTATGAAAAAGTTGAATCAAAACTGACAACTTTGAACTTCAAGTCTTCAAGAAAACCTTCTATTTTTTACTAGACATCTGCTGTATCTTTTGCTCAGTATGACCAGCACAATAGGAATTGGAAAAATTCCTTTTAGTCTTATCTAATTAGCTTACCAAGCTAACTATTCCAAGTGGTATCACTTAAAAGGAAAAATTCCTTTAAGTCTTATCTAATTAGCTTACCAAGCTAACTATTCCAAGTGGTATCACTTAAAAAGATTAACTATGCTCAGAGAAATCAATTTCGCAAATAAACCTTTACACCTGATAGTTTAAGATTGTTGCACACTTCGACCAGTGATAACCTAGACACACTTTTCTCTGAAATGGTTGAATAGAAATCCTTCAAATTTTGATAGCTTGTAGAGTGCTTTGAGATGGTTCCAGAACTTAATTTGAGTTCCTTTGATTGCAAAAGTTGGACTCCATTTACACTTTGTTGATTATAAGTGTACGGTTCAAAACTTCAAAAATGGTGATATTATCATGATGTCTAGTACATAATATAATGGTTTGTATTGCTTGGATACATACAAGAGGGCTGCCTCAAATGCCTTTGTTGCTCATACTTCCTTCATGGCTCATATGGAGCTTGGGCATGCTCATTTTGGTCACTTGAACTTCAATAGTTTGCCTTGCTTTACAAAAGAAGGACATGGTTATTTGTTTGCCAACACTTGAGTCCATTGAAAATCATGCATGTGAAGGTTGCATTCTTGGAAAAATGCATCATGTTTCTTTTCCAAAAGAAAGTCATACACACACTACAAGAAAATTGCATTTTGTTCATAGTGAAGTATGTGGTCCTATCAAGACTCCATCTTTTGGGAAGCATATATATTTTGTTAACTTCATTGATGATGCTACTCAACATACATGGGTTTATCCTATGAAAGCAAAGAATGAGGTATTTTCTTTCTTCAAAGCATTTTTAGCTATGGTTGAAAGTTTTTCTTCAAACAAGCTTTTGACTCTATGCATAGATACCCACAATGAATATGTGCCACATGAGTTTAATGCTTTTCTTCATGAAATAGGAATTTCACACCAATGTATGGTGCTATATATACCTCACCAAATGGTGTTTTCGAGCATAAAAATAGAATACTTTTTGAAATGGAAAGATGTATGGCTATAGGAAAGCACCTTCTTCATAAGATTCGGATGGAAGCTGTCATGTGTGCAAACTATGTGTTGAATCATTGCCCTATAAAATAATTGAGATTAATTACTCCATATGAGGCTTGGAATGGACATAAACATATGGTTAGTCATATGCATGTGTTTGGTTGTTATGCATATGGTCTTGTGCCAGCAGAAAAACATCACAAACTTGATGAGAAGGCAAAGAAATGTATATTTGTTAGTTATAGAGCTTAAAGTTAGGGATATCATTTGTACCATCCATTGAACAACACAATTATTGTGATTCAAGATGTAGTATTTGTTGAAAATTCAATTTTCCCTCTATTTGAATGCAAAAAACTCAAAAGATGTGTTCAATACAGTCATGCCTTTATTCCAACGTGGTGCCCTTGACTATGGCCATGTAGAGTAACCAACTGAGGCTCAAAGGGCTAAACATTTCCACAAAAATAGTGCTAGAAATCTAGAGAATTTCTAGCCAAACATGGCTGAAATTTTTTAGTGAAAAATGGTCAGAACTGCTCAAAATTTTCAACCACATATGGCTCAATATTTGCAACAAAATATGCCTAAAAAAGAGCATGAAACAAAATATGGCTGAAAAAGGGCATGAGATTCAACTGACACATGATATACATGTTGATGATGTATTGCATAATGAACACATATTTATCAAGAGTGTAGAAACTATGCCAAAGTGGCTGAAACAAACTTTGTAGGGTAGCGAATTGAATGCACTTTTACTTGGTAGAACAAGAACAAGCTCTCACCATGCATCAAGTAATTTTATGAATTATTCTCTTATTGCAACATGTAATGAAGAGCTAATTACTTTTGAAGATGCATGTGAGGATCCACATTGGATGAGTGCTATGCAATCACAGATGGATTCCATACCTATGAATGGTACTTGGGAGTTATGAGCATTAC
>CM035423.1:92715911-92718411 GCA_020310875.1 Ceratopteris richardii
TTCTTGCAAACTTCCATGATACTCTAAGTCTAGGAAAAACTTAGAGAATCCTAAAGACAATCTTGGATGTAAAAATTAATGCATCCAAGTAGGATGATTTGGAACGTTTTTTTATTATATCCCAAGACATGATGGAAATCAAATAAATTCAAATGGAACTTAAACTAATTGAATTTTTAAATCTCACAAGAAGGTTCAGATGTTCCGAATTTGTAAAAACCATAGAGTTTTTGAAGTTTTCACTTTGATTTCATCCTAAGGAGTTATGAAACTCAAAGAAGTGATTAAGCCTTAGCATTAATTGAACTTTAACATTCTATAGACGGATGCTAGGTTCCATGATTGCATCTTTGGTAATGATCCAAAGTCTTATGAAAATGGGAAAACTTAAAAAAGAACTCTTTCGAGGATTAAAAAACTATTCTTGGTTTTATTTAAGCTAATTTTAGCTTAATAAGAGACCTTACTCAAAGTGATCTTTAGGAATTAGGATACTTCCTAAAGATAAACCCAATAGACAAAATAGTTTGGTTAACTATTCATTGGTTAAAAAGAAATATCTTTTGGACGAGCTACCTTTAAAGTCAAGAAATTCATTTAAAGATCATTCTAGTAAAGCAAAAGATTCCAAGATGAATCATTGGCTTAGTATTACTTAATTCCTTGGCATGAATCTAAAGTTAATGAAAAAAAAAATTGTCCCTAGATGTGAGAATGGAATTTTTCAAGTAAGTTTAATAACAAGTAATTCCCAAGAATTCCCGGACCACCGGTAGTGGTACTTAAGTCCAATTATTGGTATAACCTAAACGTATATAAATATTGATGAGATTCTAAGCTTTAGTATTTGAAAGGCATTAGTGTATATCCGGACTTGAGTTGAGAGAAAAATTTCTAGAAGTCCTACAGGTAAGCAAAAAAGCTCTTTTGATCTTAAATGATAAAGATTAAGTCTTTATTTTATCGCACGATCAACAAGATTTGATCAAGCTGGGCAATGTTTGTCCAAGAACTTGCAATTGGAACTACTTTGATGTTTACCCAAGTGTTGGTAATAAACTTCCTTTTGGGAATTTTTCACTTAGGTTCCATTTATCCAATGGAAAATTATGAAAAGAGTAAAGTTGTTCTAAGTCTCAACATATCAAAATATTACAAGTATGTAGTCTATAACCGTGATGATGGTAATCAAGTCTATGGAAGGTAAAACATAATGTTTTCCTATCCTTAAAGGGATTTTGGTACAATCCAAAAAGCACGAGTGGATGCTTAGACTTAAACAGTAGAGAGATTCTTGTAAAGTCCCAACTATGGTAGGTACCTAGAAGCATCAATAAGAAAGGAATCTAAAGACAAGAAGTAAAAATCTCTTATCATTACAAATTGTTCAATTGAACTTGAATCTATGAAAATTCAAGTATTTGGAATTATAATTGGTTTTCATTTGAAAACCCTAGCAAAGAAGAATGGATATTCTATCAAGAGGTTTTCAAATTTCCAAGGTAAATCACGTGATTGTAAGATGATCATGTGAAGGAATCAAAAGACTATCAAGTTAGAGGTAGTGCCTAAAACTTCAAAATTCTTTTAAAGAACTGAAGTGAGAAGGTACTATATAAAGATATGTTTAGACTTTAGGATAAGTATCACTCACATGTCAATGTTAAAAGAAAATAAGGTGGTATGGGACACCAGATTTTATACTTAGATTGATGTTGGAAAGATGGTATGGGACATTGGACCATGGGATGACAATTATCTTTTAGTCCTAGAATGGATCTTAGAGTTAGATTTGATCCTCAAGGGAATTGAAACTCAAAGAAGTTTAAATTCAAGGAGGATAATAAAATGATCTCAAGATACTTCAAGATCAAGGAAGTGGAAGATATGAAGTAAGTAACTTCCAAGATCTTCTTTTTAAAATAAAGCACATACTTTCTCTTATTTGAATTATAGAACACTTCAAGATAAAAGTGTTGTTGATTTAGAAATATTTGATAAATTTTTAAAGAATTCAAACTTTGACTTTGAAATGATCCTTTCAATTAAGGAATAGATTGACTAAGTCAAGCACCAAGTTCCTAATGTAACTTGATAAATTCAATCTATTGACTCAAAACAATGCACAAGAATTTGCATTCCCAGTAAGCAATCATGAAGATTGAATATCGACAAAAACTTATTCTCAAGTGAAATCTGAGTAAAAACTCATCAATAGAACCTTAGTGGATTGACACACTAATATTAGATACCATACCATTATCTTGTGGTTGGATGATATTTAAGATTTGCTCTCAATCTTTTTGTGAATCTAGTTTATTTCTCTTAAAGATAGAAAAATGCTTCAATACCATGTTGAAACAAATTTTTAAGAATTTAAATTCTTGAGTTAAAGTCTTGGGTCATCAAGTGTTTGACTCATTGCAAGTTTAAATTTTAGAAGTTTGAATTCGTTATACAAAGTTTTAGTTACCCCTTTCCACTTTCCAAATCTTTTGGA
>CM035423.1:92730911-92738411 GCA_020310875.1 Ceratopteris richardii
GTGATTAGTGATGGACCAATCAGAAGAGGGTGGTGGCCACAGTCTATACCCTATAAAATACTAGGCTGAAGGGGGAAGAGGGGACAAGATTCCTCTATGTTCAGGGTTGTCTTCTGGAGAGAGAAGAAATCTCGTAATCAGGCTGGGCCCAAAAATTCAAAATTTTTTAAAAGTTGTAAAACTCATCATAATACCATTAAATGACCTCCATATCACTTTTCAGGGTCAAAAGTGCTATTTTTGACTTTTAATTCAAAATCCGTGCATGTTTGTGGACTAAAAAAGTGACTTTTTTCAAAATGACTCAAAAAACTCTATTTTCCCTCTTCAAACTCCCATTTTCATACCCAAAACCCAAAAAGTCATATTTTTCACCTCTATTCCCTCCATACCATACAACAGAAGCATTGTTTCTCCTCCTACCATTCTCCCAACTTCTGCAACAATGACAACAACTCTTACTCCCATGGAAAGCTCCAGAGCTCGTAGGAGACCAAAGGACAAAGTTCACACAATGACGTGCCACAACATCAAAACAATGGAAGGAAGTTGGCTACCACAAGAGTTTTGCAAAGGTGCATGGGTGTACATGCAGCCATCTGGACTTGGTCCTCATCGTGTTCGAGATCGTGGAAATTTGGATCTTCATTGGAAAGGTAAGCTCTTAGGCTTCAAGCAGCAAACACATGGTGGGATGGTTGCTATTGTACAACATGTCTTCACAGTTTCAACCATGAAGTTAGAAAACTCCAATAGAATTAGATATCCAATCCATTGTGAGTATTTCTATTTTCTCAATGCTTCATGGTGTTAAATGTCTTAATTACTCATCTCATATGTTTTTCATTGCTACAGTCATATTTCCTTCTAGTTTAGTGGAAGAGCAACCACTTCATAGTCTCACAGGAACTTTCAAAGCATTACATGCAGACATTGGGGCATTAGTGTTTCCAGATGTACCTCCTGCTAAACTTATTCGTGAAAGGATCTTCTTTTACACTCACGAGTACATTGTTCCTTCCACAGATGGTGAATATGGAAGGTTGGAGATTATCAAAGTTGACTCTCTTCTTAGTTTAGAGTGGCCAAAACCTGATTTTTGGTCCATATCATCTTTCAAGTGTAAGATGGTGATGGACATACATAACTCTTTGAAATTCACACGCGTATCTAGATCAATAGGTCTTCATTGGACTCTACCAATCCATTGCTTTGTTTTCATATTTCAAGGCATTCCTTTTGTAGAAACTCCTACAATGTTCCTATGTAAAGATATTACATACGAAGCAGTAGAAGGATTGTTAGGGGAAAACTGGGGTTATGTAGAAGGATTGTCAAAAGGGGATAGATATCGTTGTAGAATTGGTGACACAGGTATAGGGTTTCGCTATTTAAAACATCGCACCTCATTGTACATCAGATTTTATTATGATCGTTGGATGTGTAAACTAGGAGAGTGGACACCTTTGCAAAGCTCGGAGGGATCTTTAGCTTCATTTGAAATTAATGTGAAGTTACCAAACAATGATATGGAGGTGGTTTTAGTTAATCAACATTGGAACTTGGCCAACTTGAGAGAGCACTTACTTATCATGGGATATGACGATCTTCATGATTTCAAATTTCGAATACGAGGGAACAAGGTAAGAGTTGTATTCCATATATACATATAGATATATATATATATACACACATATATATATATATATATATATATATATATATATATATATATATATATATATATATATATATATATATATATATATATATATATATATATATATATATATATATTATTCTATCACTATTGTTCATGATTTGAAAATGTTTTACTCTTTTATGAATTGTCCACAGATTGGAAAGAGATTGGAAGACAAAATCAAGGTTCTTGCAGATTGGAGCATGGATGGAACTGACATTTCATTGTCATAACTCTTTTGTGTAAAGATACTGTGAAACCTGTAAACAAACCTATTTTTGCAATGAAAAATTTTTCACATTTGCTTCAAGGATATTTTGGCCACATTCTACTTGTATCTGTAAATTCTCAAGGTTTTTCTTGAAAGAGCATTCTTATTGTTTATTTCCTTTGATGTGATCTCAAATGTCAAAGTTTTCCTTTTCAAGACTCTTATGTTTTAATTTAAGGAAAAGTCACTTCTATGAAAAAGTGGGACCCATCACTTAAAAATTCTAGAAAAGTTATAAATAGGAGTCCTCTCTCCTCATTTCTCACTTTTGCAACCACATTGAGTGTTAGAACAGTCTGCTTTTGCAAGCTATGGCTTCCACCTCTGTACCTACTAAGAGTGCACGCCACAAGTTTCTAGAATTTTTGGAGGATTCAGATTACAAAGGTCAACATGACCTATATGATCTTCTCTCCAAGGTTCCTGACCTCCATGGAACCGTGCAAATGAATGCCGATGCTTTGGAGGAGCTACTTCAATATATGCAAGTTCATATATTGCGTTTCTCCATTGAAATACCACCATATGATGGAACTTGGGTTCCATGTGACCTTCTCACCTACATTCACAAAGGTGATGAGGCTTTTGCAAAACGATTGAAACGGTTCCAGGCAATTGCAGAGGAAGCAGGGCACCTTCTTGATGAAACTGTGCCACTTATAAGGAAATTGAATAGGAAACGCAAGATGGGTCCAAAATATCTTTCATTCATTGCTGCCACAATTTTCTTTGTGAATGAGGAACCAGAACCAATTCCTCATGAGATCCCTCATCTTCTTACAGGTGGTTTTGTCGAGGATAAAAAGGAACCACCTCAAGAACCCTTGAATCTCCTATTAGAGAGAGAAGCTATTGAGAAAACTTATCCTCTTGGTGTGGATGATAAGTTGAAAGAAGTGCCTAAGCCATCCACCTCTTCGGAGCCAGAAGCAACTATTCCAGAGGTGGAGATTGAAACTTTTTCAGTGGTTCTTGTCGAGGGACAAGAATATTTGTTTTTACATGATGTAGAGAAGGCATTTGGGCTACGGCTTGATGAATGCCTAAGTTTGTTTTGTAATTTGTCAGAGTGTCCTTTGGATAGTACCTCTGAGTTGTTGGAGAAAAAGTGTTTGCCATTTGGTGACTCAGTGGCCGACACAATAAAATTGGTTTGCAATGACATACTCACAAGTGAACATGAACATATCACAGAAGAACAATTTAATAATGCACAAGAAAGGATATTGGAATAAAAAATTCCCTCCTCACCAGTAATCGAGCAGAGTGGGATGTCCCACTCCAGCATTAATTTACAACTTCAAGAGAGAGGAGAAGAAGAAGATAGAGTTCAGGATGTAAGTATCTTCAATTCATGTCATTCATTCTTACAAACACATGCAGCTACTAATCATAAAACTTTGTGCAGGAGGTGATTGAAGTCGACAAGTTTGCAGCAAGGAGCGGAGGTGATCGAGTGGCTCGTGGAGGTGGCTCATCCCTTGCAAACTACATTGGGAAACTTCCCAAAGACCATTTTGTAATTATCCATAAAGAGTTCAGTCCTCAGGGCCACTTCATGACATGGTGTCTAAAGGCCTTAAGTAAATTGCTTTGTTTATCAACCATTACACAGGGGAGTAATTGTATCTTTTTAGTTAAGAAATCCCTTGTAACTACAACCTTAGGTTCCAACTTCCGTGGAAAGGTCTTAGGCCAAATAGGTATATCTCTAGGTCTAGGTGTTAGAAATGTTGATCAAATAGCAAACTCAATTTTGACTTACACCCTACCCATGGCTTTGGAGCGTCGAAAGAGAGTCATTGAGAAACTCAAAGCCAATTGATGTAAACAATTGAATTAATATCAAATTTTCACTTTGCTTTATTTACAATTGTCTCAAGTATTTTTTTTTCAGTATATTATCTAAAATTCTTTTGGACCTGCATGTGATGTATTGATGTCATGTAGGGCATTGGGAGGACCTTTAGTTTCATTCTTTTGGACTCTTGATCATTGGGTAAGCCTCCATTAAGGTCTTCTAGGGCATTGGGAGGCCAAATAAGGCACTGCCACAGAAACGCGGGAGAAGGCCCTGCAAAACGTTTGCAGGGCCTTCTCCCGCGTTTCTGTGGCAGTGCCTTATTTGGCCTCCCAATGCCCTAGAAGACCTTAATGGAGGCTTACCCAATGTTCAAGAGTCCAAAAGAATGAAACTAAAGGTCCTGACATGCCCAAGGTTACCTTACATGAGACTCAACCTTCACTAGATGGATATTTTCAAGAATGCAAATGTTCTAAGTTTCAAAATGCTCTGCTCATATGTTTCAAAGGTATAGGGAGGTCAAAATTTGTTCATATTAACTACCCCTGAACTAGCTTTACTAGTCATGATCCCTCTTTCATATTTCAAAGGCTTTGTAGGGCATTAGGAGGCCAAATAAGGCCCTGCCACAGAAACGCGGGAGAAGGCCCTGCAAACATTTTGCAGGGCCTTCTCCCGCGTTTCTGTGGCAAGGCCTTATTTGGCCTCCTAATGCCCTACAAGACCTACATGACCTTAAATAATAAAAAAAAATCAGTACAGGGATATTATCACTAGATCAAAATGACAAGATAATAAAACAATCATTCATATATGAGAGATTATCACAAGAAAACACATGGAAATGTAAAATGACTACTCATGTTTCATTCTAAATAATGAGATTATAAATGGAATAGAGGAAAAGTGCTAATGTTTCATTGAAAATGGCAATATTTACAAAAAATCTCTTGTCCATAGAGATCAGTTACAAAACTTAGCTACGATCACCCCTAATTCTCCTAGCTAACTGTATGTCCTTCGGTTGTATAGTGACTCGCTTAGCATGGATGGCGCACAGGTTGAAATCCTCTAGCATTGATATCAAAAATGCTTCAGCTGCCTCTTGTAAAGCTTCTAAAGCTAGAGCTTGGATCTTTAACCCTGCACAATACCTTTGTAACTCTTCTTTGACCACCCTTACAAAGGGTCTTCTAGGTATGAGAAGCTCAGCTGTCTTTTGATAGTGCCTTATCTCTGCAAATGCCTTCGTATATCTTCTTCTTCGTTGTGGTGCTCTAGCTTGTGGTGGTGGTGGTCTTCGTTGGACATTTTCTTGTGGTCTTGGTTGGGGTGGTCTACGACGAGGTTGAAAGAATTTCTTCTTCCGTTGCACGCGTCTTGAGCTTTCTCCTTGTTCAGGATGTTGTTGCTGGCTTTGCTCTCTCTCTTGATCATTGGGTATGGCCCCCTGATTTGATGGTAGTGTCTTTCCCGCTACAGTAACCCTATGATTTGTAGGTATTTCTTCGTTACCCCATGGTGGCAATCTTTGACTCTCATCACTTGATTGTGAACCTTGTTGAGACACATCCTCATGCGATTCATCAAAATCATCATCAGAAACTACCTGTCTATGAGCACGCTCCTTCAACCTTGTCTTTGTTGGTCTCTTTGGTGATGGAGGCTCATCATATGATGATGGTGGTGATTGGGGTTGATTTACGGCCTTTTCCCTGGATTGCCCATGTTCCACTTGTTCATGCAACTGTTCACTCCCAGAGGTATGGCCACCACCTGTTTCGCGATGGGATGCAGAGTGCGAGACACTACGTCGCCTTTTGTGGTGATTCATCCATGGTGGCTTCTGAGTGCCTTGCACATAGGTAGGAAAGTTAATGGGATCCTTCCTTGCAGTTTGCTTTGTTCGTGCCATCCTCTATAGTGCTAGAATGTTGAAATGAGACAATGAGTCTCCTTTTATAATGTTTCACTTAAAAAGGTTCTGTTCACACCTGAATGGACAAAAAATAGTTTAAAAATTAAAAATTACCTGAAAAAATTGCAAACAAGAGATTAGTGTGTAGCAAACCTTATGAATTATTCAGAAAATGCCATGAATGTATTAAATGACTTCACTTCCATGATGAACCCTCTCGTGTTCTTGTAGCCCGCCATTGAGCATGACGTAAAGGTCCCAATGATGACTTCCATTTTTCACTAGCTAAGTTGTGTTGATGAAATCTTGCAAGTTTTGCAACTTTCGACTCCTTGGCTCGTTCCATTGCATATGTCCTTGAAAATGCAGTACGATAAAACCAATTAAACATCTCTTCCATATAGTTTGATTGCATTGCACCACCACCATGTCGTGTGTTCTTGAAGTAAACACCTCTAGCCTTGTAATGTGACTTCTCCATTCCTTGTGTACTAAAAATCTCCAATGAACCATATCGATGCATAAAAAATGCTCCATGTGCAAATAAAATATGCTGAAATGATATAAGTACATATAACACAATCTTATCAACAAGAAAATTGAAAAAATAAGAAAACTTACAATGTAATGTGTAATATTGCTCTCTCCCCAAGATAGGATGAAACACTTTGCAAAACTCCATTAATGTATCTTGAAACAACTGACGGTCATTTTTGTTGGAGCTATTAAGACTCATTAAACCTACCAACTTATCTAAGCATGACCAAACCTTCTTTCGCCTATTACTAAGGTCAATTTGAGAATCATTATCAGTGGTGATCATGCACAAGTCTTTCCATAGCTCCCTGCATTCATTTTCCTTAGGGCTTACACCTGTTCTGAAAAATTTTCTTGCCTTCTTCCCTGTCATTGACACTTGTTGCAAACTATTTTGCGATTCACCAGGTTTTTTGACAACTAGAGTTACATTACCACCATGACAACCAATCGAATTAAGCAACTCTTCCAATTTTTTGATTTCTTGTACAGATTTATCAATTGGCTTCATGGAAAATGCATATTCTATGTGGAGCTTCAATAATCTATCAAATATTCTCATGAAAGCATGCAATGTGCAAAAGTGAACATTAACTAATGGAAATGGAATAATGGGATTCCAATCTTTATCTAATGTGTCACGGTTAGGTATTTCTAACATTGGACACCTTAACAAAGGTCTATCCCATTCCGTGGAAGTAGGTGCATCTATGTATTCATCTAAGCTAGATAGTACTTTTTGTTGTCCCTTTGTTACTTTGTAGCCTCGAGTACAAAATGGACATGGATAACGAGCAGATGCACCTTGCTTGCAACCTAACATGCATTTGATAGTTTTTAAATCCCCACCCAAGTGCCAATCTATCTCAAAATCACCAAAGTTTTCTATGTGGAGCTTTGCACCATGAATTTGAGAAAGTATTACTTTAGTGATCCATGGGGTCCTACTAAAAATCCATGAAAGAACATCATTGGACTCTTTAGGTACTTCAATAGCACCTAACCACCATATTTCTTTCTCGGATTGAACACTATATGTAGACTTAGAGCTAGAGTTACAACTTTCATCAGATATGGCATTTCTCATAGCTTCATTCATGAGTGTCAAACTCAATCTCTCCATTCGTCGTCCCTTTATAATCTGGCATTCATCTAACTTCAATATAAACTGTAATTTGGTATTACAATCTGCATAAATTAGCAAAATCTTTATAACATCAAAATACAATGTATATCAAGGTAACAATAGTGCACATACCTGGTATAGT
>CM035423.1:92745911-92765911 GCA_020310875.1 Ceratopteris richardii
CTTTCCATTGCCTCGGCTGAATTTTGGTGCTCCAAATCACTCCATATGGATTAGGTCACGACTTTTTCTAGAAATTCATCTCTCTAAATATATTTTGGCTTTTATCTAAGCCATAAATATATTTTCCCTTTTTAATTCAACAGTCTATATTAAGGTAATGAGTGTACGCTTTATATTTTTAGGGTGTAGCTTCATTTTGGGCTTACAACAAATACATAAATGATGAAGAGGTAATAAATGAGAGGTGATTATGTGTCAAGCCTCACAATTGGAGCTTGCACATGTACCATAATTTTCAACACTCCCCCTCAAGCTACAATTGGGAGTCCATGCTACTCTCCAATTCTTCTCATCTTCGCCTTTTGCTTCTTTTGCCCTTGTATCTCTTCCTTTGATTGGTTGGTGATCTTCCTTCGTTGCTTTGAAGCTCCTTTGGCTTCTCTTAAGCTTCATCCTTGCTTCCTTGGCTCTTCATGATAGTCTTCTTCAATCCCTATCAAGGAACATGCTTCGTACAAACTCATAGAATGAAATGAGATCACCTTGTACTTATCTTCATTGCTCCACTCTCTTCCTCTTTGTTGTTCTCTCTTTGAGAATCTCTCTTCTTCTTTACCTTGATGGCTTCATGGATTCTCTCTTCTTTGCATGCTTCTCTTTGATCCTCCTTTGTCTTTGGATCATCTTTGACTCTATCTTTGGGTGCACTCTTTGCATCTCTTTTTGATGATGTCATGGTTGTCATGCTTCCTTTTTCTGCATGCCTTCTTTTGTGCATCATGGCTGATCCTTCCCTTCTAGATACTCCTTCCATAGAGGTGGCTCCTTATCATGCTTTCAATTTACCTTTGGTGGCTGCTCTTACTCGTTCTTTGAGTGTACCTACTTCTTTTGGGTACTTTTCTTTCCTTTGGACTTGTCTTGGATCTTCCAATCCTTGCAAGCTAACTCCCCCTTGCTTCATAATCTTTGCTTCATGCCTCATGGCTGATTTTAGACCTACAAAATCATCAAATGGCTGATCATACATGAACTCTTTCATGAGTTCCTCTTCATATGAAGCATTCATAGCTTCCACATCTTCCAAGCTTTCTTCATCACCTACAAAACAACACAAGAAATGTGAATGTGATCAATGGTGCCTCTTGCACCTAACAAGGCTTGCCATTCCTCTTGGGATGGTCTTACTTGCCTTCACATAGGCTTGCCATTCTTCTTTGAATGGTCTTACTTGCCATAGGCTTGCCACTCTCTTAGGTGGTCTTACTTGCCTCAACCTTTACACTAGACCTTCTCTTGGTCTTTGATGCTTCTTGCATCTAGCATAGGCTTGTCATTCCTCTTGGGATGGTCTTACTTGCCTTCACATTGGCTTGCCACTCCTCTTGGAATGGTCTTACTTGCCAGAGGCTTGCCACTCTCTTGGTGGTCTTACTAACCTCACACTTTCACAATACATTCACTTGATTTATGCTTGGAACTTACCACCACACAATGTGGATTTTTCTTACCCTTTGCATCAGCCCTTACCTTTGCAAATGGAATTCTTTACCTTTCTTTGTTTCAACCGACATATCACACTTTTCATGAGTGACTCTTCCTTCTATCATGGCACTTGCTTCTGCTCAAACCATGGGAAGTATTCTCAAGTCCTTGTTGAGTCTTCAACACTTTATGGTAGCCCTCCTTTGGAGTCTTCTACTCCTCCTTTGATGGGAAGCTCAATCCTAGGCTTCACCCTTGTCGACCTTCATCTTGGGCTCCTTCCTTCACTTTGGCTCCAAACCTTGTGTCCTTGCATCATCCAAGCTTTGCCAATCTTTTCTTTGGCTTTTACAAATAGGAGCATTGAGTTGACTTCCTATATCTCAACTCAAACATCAAACATATTTAGTCATCATGCCATAATCATACATATTTCTTTCTCAACTTTACCTCAATGGGTTTTATCCACAACATGATACATCCACAATCTTCATACATGGCAGCCTTGCATCTTACCAATCTTCATGGCATCCAAACAAATTTACTTTCAGCTCATCTATGGCTGAACATGACCAACCTTCAAAGCATAAATATCATGCCAAAAATATCACATAAGAATGTATGCAAATCACCAACACTTTGAGAATATATTCAGCTCTCTTTATGCCAGTTCACATGTCTACATAGACGTGCAAATTTTCAGCTTGTATGGGCTTTATAAAGTAGCCCATTACTCATTCGCACATCATCAACGTGTGTATAAATCATCCATGACCGCATTTGCATACATTTGTGCATGTTAGGCATCACTCCACAACTTCAAATTCAATGTATATTCAGCCCGAGCATGGTTGTCCAACATTCTCATTCAATTTGAGCATTACTTTCGTAAGCATGCATACATAAGCATCTTCATTGCATAAGAATATAATGCTATCATCAAGCTTACATAAAAGCTTAAACCTTCATCCATGTACATAATCAAAACTTGCACTTCATTCAATTGAGTGCAACATCTCAAACATGTATGCAATGTTCATATACAACTATATGTAGTTGTGCATCCAAGATTCTTCGCTTGGATCTTTCTCTTCTTCTTGTATAGGCTGCTCATAAATCTTCAAGAAAGTGATTAGAATCACTTATAGCATGCCTCAATGATCAAGAATATGTATTTGAGAGTAGGACAAGAGAGTGTTCGACTTCAATTGACATAAAGCAACAAAATGTTCTTACATATGAAAGCTTCATCTCCATAGCTTTTTCCAATGTACACTCCATGGGCTCATAGCTCCAAGCTTTTCCTTGCCATCTTTGCATCTTCTTCAAGCTCTCTTTGAGCATTCATGAGCTCCACTCCCAACGCTCTGCAACCAAAGCTCTGATACCAAAATATGGAGAAATTTCACTCCAGTACGCTACAATACATGCAGCAGAATTTAGAGAACCTCTTCTAGAATCTGCCCTATAAGACACATGCTTACTAAAACGTGATTGAGTAACACCTCAAAGATCCAATGACTCTAAAAATTGGTCCACCCATAATAGTCTCTAATAGCTTTCTAACAAGCTAAAGAACACTCCATTTAGAGTTCATTTGATCAGGCAACGGACTGCATACGTTTAGACTACCGATCATCCCAAGTTAAGCAAAAAACAAAGGTTCACAAGAAATGTTCCCAGTAACTACTGGAGACTGATCTAATAGAGATATTTGCGATACAGAGAGTATGAGAGATAGGATTTCCAAGAAGATATCATATGCATTAAATGGATAAGAACGGAGAGATATATGACCTTCACACGGTGGTTGTGTATAGAAAAGGTATGTGACTGGAATACCTTTGTGCCTTGTAACATCCAAATGAGGTACCTTCTGATATCCATTGGTGAGAGAATGACAAGCATATGCTTCTACACCATCTCATTGCCATCTCCACAAAGTTTCACGTTCAAATAAGCTCTTTATATAGAGCTATGGGCATGGGACTTTTCACCTACCCTCGCATCTTCTCTCACCTCTTGACCTTTCCTTTCATTTCCTTTGCCTTTGCATTGCCTTGGTAGAATTTTGGTGCTCCAAATCACTCCATATGGATAAGGTAACGAATTTTTCTAGTATTCCATCTCTCTAAATATATTTTGGCTTTTATCTAAGCCATAAATACATTTTCCCTTTTTAATTCAACACTCTACATTAAGGTTATTAGTGTACACTTTATATTTTTAGGGTCTAAATTCATTTTCGGCTTACAAAAAAATTATGTGATAGACAAAGAGATAGATAGATAGATAGATAGATAGATAGATAGATAGATAGATAGATAGATAGATAGATAGATAGATAGATAGATAGATAGATAGATAGATAGATAGATAGATAGATAGATAGATAGATAGATAGATAGATAGATATATAGATAGATAGATTAACAGATAGATAGATAGATAGATAGATAGATAGATACATAGATAGATAGATAGATAGATACATACATACATACATAAATCCATACATACATACACACATACATACATACATACATACAAACAACATACATACATACATACTGTAGCTCAATGATGAGTAGCACCTCCTTTAATGTCAATCCGGGAAGACGTGAGGATGGTATGAAGACCTCGAGCAAGTGGCAGCACAAGTGCGTGAGTGAGAAGCACACAAGCATGCACACACATATACGCACACGCGCACACACGGCAAGACAAAGAGAGAGAATCAATGGAGTTCTTCGATTACTTTTCAAAATGCTCTTACAAGTTCGTTTCAATTACAATCTAACCTCAAAAATGAGCTCTCTAGCTCCTTTTATAGTTTTTGACTAGCTTTGGCCCTGTTCAGACCTAGTGTCCGGCCTAGTTAAAAATTAGGTTCCAGGGCTTATTTGAGGGCTCAAACGAGATCCAAAAATTACGAAAATTGGCAGGTAGATACTTCTAAAGCTCCTCAAGCTCAAGGACTCCTTGGCTTGCACAAAATGGAGCTACAAAAATATGAGATGGTATTTACAATGGTGTTTAGTGATGAGAATCACTTTTAATCGGTGTAAGGGTTTTTGAAAAGTTAACAGGTTGCCTAAGTGCTAGATTTGCGTGAATGCTCATACTTGCTTCTTCATGAGGAAAATTATTGGCCTATTTGCCAGATCTTCTTTGACTGCCGTGTCTGCTTGTGCTGTCCCTTCGCTCTGACTCTCTTCGTCTTGTAGCTCCTTCTGTTCCCTGACTGCTGCCAACACCCCCCCCACTCTCGCGTCTGTCGCCCCTGACAGACCCTTGTCTAGAGGATTTTTGAACATAGTATTGGACGACATCGGAGGCTAGGTGGTGTTCTTCGAGTCGCAGGCCACGTGCTAGATCTGTGAGCAGCTCATCCCAATTCACAGGACCGGGAACATCTGGATGAGGCACCCTCAATTGTTCTGAGTAGATAGTTCTCTCCACAGCAAATAATTGGAGGAGATGGGATGGTCTGGGTATAAAGATTTCGGAGTGATATTCCCAGAATCCGGTGATGAACATCTCCTCAAAGGTCTGTTTAAAGCAGGCTGGGAGGTATTTGATTCTGGCGTGCCAAGCATATATTACTTCAATGGACGGGGTGGTACTCATATCATACACTAGATCTTGGTTTCCTGTCATAAAGCCTGCACCTGAGAAGTGAGGGTCCTTAATGTTTTTAAACGTCCTGAAAGTGATTAACATTAATTCAAATATTTTCATGCACATATGGGCCATCACATCAGGATTATTGCGTAGCCTAGTACTCTAGTGACGGATTGTAGAAATCATGTAATTGACTGTGGGAGGTCCTCGTGGAGGCGCTAGATAAACATAATTCAACCATTTTGCACAGGTTTTGATATCTCTGACAGCTATAGTGAATTCAGGCCAGGTGCGTTGTCGCAGAACTGGAATGTAACAAGGGTTGTACTTAATAAACAACGGCATATTATTCCAGGTTCGAACCATTTCTGGATACGTTTCCAAAAGCCTGATTCTCCAGGTGGGTTGATGGATGGACCCACGCTGAGTACTTTCCGGCAGATCATCTGGACCAAATTGTGTAGCAAAGGTGGGAGGTTTGCCACATTGTCGTTGAATCTCCGCGTTGTAATCGGCCAAAAGTATACAGAATGGCACATACTGGTCATTATTGGTGCCGATCCATCTATGGTGAGACATGCTTCTGAAGTATTCAGACTTTATGACGGTCTCTTCTAAATTCGCTAGTGATTGGATCTGAATTGCCACCCGTTCTTCGTGAGTGTTCGCTGTCCTTTCCAGTGTCTGAAGCCACTCGGGTGCTTCCACTTCCAATGTGTCTAGTCCCTCTGAGGTTCGTCGCCCGCCTGGCATTGGCATAGGAACATACGGTTCCTCGTAAGAATCATCTACCTCAATAGGGACGAGCTCTTCTTGCTCTGGTTCTACCACAGGGGATGGCTGCCCCTCGTATGTCAGTAACCTCTTTTGTAATTCTGCTACCTGCTCGGTTAAGACCTTTACTTCGTCTGAGGTGGAGGTTGATGGGACACTCTTCGGTTGTTCTTCCTGTTCCTTCAGCCTGCTCTGAAGTGTGTCACGCTCTCTTTCCAAGTCATCATGGGCTTCCAGGAGATCTGCATAGCTTTCCAGAATGGTTTTCATCGTCTCCGTGGGAATTGCTTTAAATTGCTCGGGATCTATCTCGTGAGGGGAGCCTTCCATTGCCGCTTCCAGATTCTCTTCATTTTGTTTTTGCAGTCTTTTGTTCTCCTCCAGTGCTGTGGCCATATGTTTCCGTAGTAGCGCCAAGTTGCGTCTGACTCGCAGGTTATCGGTCTGGTATACTTCGAGCAAAGCTTCTAGTTGTTTGACACCTGATTCTGTCGATGGTTGGGGTGCCTCCAATAATGTTTGGTGAGCCTGCTCCAGCGTTGTGTAGCGTTGATTCACTTCTGCATTTTCTGTTTGTAGAATGTGAAATTGCCTTTGTAAGTTCTGATGGTGTGTTGTCAGTTGTTGATACCGGCCGTCCAGAGCTCTGTACTCATTCTGGAGCTGATATACACATTGATTTAATGCTAAAAATATGCTATTTACATTAAATAATGCTGGGAGGGGTGAAGATGCAGGGGGAATGGGGGCAGGAATGGGAGATGTGAATGATGTGGATGCAAGTGGAGATGTGGGTGGAGGGGGTATGGGAGATGAAGGTGGCCTGGGGGGAGGGAGCGGTGCTGTGGCAGGAGACGTTTCCATAGTGTCGATTGTTTGAGTGACAGTGTAGATGGGGATCGTGGGTGGAGTGGATGTGATGTCAGTGAACAGAGTGGTGAAAGTGGGCATGGTGACTCCCCCAAATTGGATTCCCAGAGAGAGTGGGATGCCCATGACAATGGTAGTGGTAGTGGACGTGGTAGTGCTAGTGTCATGTGGTGGAGTGAAGTGTGTAGTGTGAGGTGGGGATGGTGGTGACAGTGGTGCTTCCTGATATTCTTCTGCTTGCGTTGTCTCTCCTGGTGCTGATACATTGGTATGAATTTGTTTCCCGGACCTCTTGGGACGAACGGGAACCCTCTTCTCAAATCTGTGAATGTAGGCCATTGCCTCATGGATGGCCTCATCCAATCCTACTGCGTCGGCATGAAGGTTTATGGACTCAATGAACAACTCGTCCACACCTTCCTCAGCTAGCAACTGGTTCATGAGTTTCTTGCCCGATTCCAGTGACATCTTATGCTGTTCTTGAACCAGTTGCATGGTTTGATATAGTCTCTTGATTTGTGCCGAATACGCAGGGGCACTTGCCAGCTCGGAGAGCTCGTCATATTCTTGTTCCTCGTAGGTTTCTTCGTCTTGTTCGGCCTCTTGTTCCTCGGCGTCGACTTCTACCTCCTCTGGTCGGGTGGGGGCTGCTGTTGTTGTCTGGGGTTGTGGTTCCTGAGCTTCCGTTTCAAGATTAGAGTCATAGATCAGTCTAGCCACTTCTTCATCCGTGAGATCGTTGAGAGTAAAACCTTGTGGGAATTCCAGATCTGAAGGGACGGGTGGAAATACCAGATTAGGCCCCTCTGTGCTTGGTCTTGGTAGCCGGATTGTGAATGGCCTAACGCGTCGTGTCTGGGGAGGGGTAATTTCTGGTGTAGTGGTGCCCTTGGTTGAGCACAGGGTAATTGTACTCCCCCCCTCATCTTCTTTGATGGGGGACCTGCTGTTGATAGTCTTCTTTGGAATTCCTGGGTGCGGGGCCATATGAGTGCCCTCTGAATAGGCACGTCATAAGCCAGACATCGGTAGATTATCTTTGTTAGAGCGCAACATCCATGAAGCACATTTTTCTGCTTCTTGTTCCACCTTTGATGGGCTAGGTGGATCTGATCTATGATCCAGTGTGGCACATTGATGGGAAGGCTTTCTATCTCTGCTAGATACAAGCTGAACCATATTTTCTTCGGGGGCATTGTGAATCGTTCCTGGGCGGGGAAAGCAAAATGTTGCATGATGGTCCGCAGGTGAAGCGCAATGGTAGGTGTCATCGCTACCATATCCTTCAACTTATTAAGATCTTTGTGTTTCATTCGACCTGGAACCATGGTTTCCTTTTCCGTGGGGATGTGCATGCCATACATGCCCAATGCTTCTCTTACCAGATTGAGGGTCAACTTGAATCTTTTAAGCTCATGACCCGGCAGCAGTGATGGCAACACAAAGGTGCTGTCGCCTCCCTTGGCCCTGCTTGGCGTGATGGTACTAATCAGATATGAACATCGTAAGAAATCCGGCTTTGGTAAGTGGGCCCTGAAATAACTGTCCACACCCGCTTTGATCCAAACTGATCTCATGACTTCGGCGTTTTGATAGATTTCAAACTCGCGCGTGAAAATGTGGTATCGACCCCATTTGCCATTAAATTCCAATTCTGCTTCCCAGAAATAGGTTCCATCGCCCAGTGGTCCAGCAACATCACTGAACCAATGCGCATGCTTACCTACTTGAGAAGTGTGCCCTTGAGGAGGATCCTGAATGGGGAGCACATGCACGGCTTGAAGTTCTTGCGGCCTTGCGGTGAGATGTGGCTCGAGGAGAAGTGTTTCTATGTCCACAATCTGGGCACCGGATCCGGCTTGAGAACTGGCACCTGCGTCTGCCATGGCCCTGTTTGCTGGTTGGTTCTGTGAGAATATAGAACCACGTGTTAACATCGTAATGGACAGAATAAATCCGTTGTTGTCCCCGTTACAACATTAACATGAGGTAGATGGTGAGTTAGTGGTTAGTAAGTGCACGAAGACAGTGTGTGTAATTAGTGCTTGGGTAGTCCTAGGAGACTAATGCAGTTAGTAAGTGGGTATGAATTTACAAATTGGGGTCGGGGGGTTTATTACAGGTCCTAGGCTGCCAAATGCAGTGCATGGGCTTTGCTTTCGGTTTCGTAGAGACGCTAGAGAGCTTTCTCGGTGTCGCGGTTTGAAAATGAGGCCTTTTAGGGACCCATTTACAAGTGATTACATGCGTGCTCTTGGGTCTTGGTGTGTTCCTGAGTGTTGAGAACGAGTGAATACTGGCTGTACGCGTAGATGGGTTATGCTGTATAGGTGGTGGCCTCGGCATAGCTACTTGCGTCCTCAAGCAAGTCTTTGGCACCCAAATTTGTCTTGATTGTGGGCTAGCCTTCATCGACTTCTTGGGCACCCAAATAGATTTCACGTTAGCAGAAGAATTTCCGAAGGACTTCTTATTAGTGACGTGTTGTTGGTTACTAATAAGAGGCTTTGCCCGTGTGGTTGGCTTGAGTGCAACCGGGTGTTCGCCTTTCCGCACCCACACTTGGTTTACTTGCTGAGATATTTTGCTGCGAAGGTACTTTTGATTTCCAGCATAGGGAGTACTCTGCTTCTTCTTCCTTTGCTCCACCTTTGATTGCTGCCTCCTTTTGGCCTTTGGAAAAGAAGGGAGTTCCGTTGCATCCTTGACTCCTTTTTTGAGAATATCATTCCTCTGCAACACATAGTTTTGGACAAGAACAGCATGGTCATCTTCATGTGTACCCCTGGAGGGACCAGGAGTCTGTGCCTTTCCTAATTCTTTGAGTGCTCCATTATCTAACTCTAGTGTAATTCGACTATGATTGACCCATACCTGAAGAAGTCCACTTCTTAGGTTCAAGTTGACTGCTTGGTCATAGATCCAGTCTTGACCCAAGACAAGGGGTTCAGTGAGATCCTCGTCTTGACACACTAGTACTTTAACTGTCATTGCCTCATCATGAATGTAGAGGGGAAGTTCCACCTCGCCCATGCAAGGGGTTTCCACGCCCCCCAATCCTATGAGATATGCTTCCACAGGATTGACAGTTAACTGCAACTCTTGACAATAAGACGATTTAACAGCACTAGTGGCGGCACCTGAGTCAATCAAGGCTTTCACGGTCCTTGCACTCTTTCCTTGTCCTATATCTAGGGTTAAGAAAGGACGTCTATCAATTATCCTATGCGAGCTTGTTCGTGCAACTTCACACATGGCCATGGGATATCCTTGATCTGCATAGTCATTCGCTCTAGGCTGATCTCCACCTTGCCTTCGTAACTTCATCCTTCTGATGCGTTCTAAAGCTTCTGCTTGAGCCTCTTCTCGAACTCGCTTTTCTTTCTCTTTGCGTTTCTTAGCAGTGTTGAGTCGGCTGAGCATTTCCTCCGTGAGGGGTTCCTGATACAACTTGACTCTGCAACCGCTAATATAGTTTGGGAGAATATCACCCTCTAACGTGGCTAATTGTACTGCTCCACTCGTGGAGATCCTATTGATAATCATAGGTCCGTAGCCTCTCTTTTCTAGCTTCCTTGCGTGTTGTTTCAGTGTATAGACTAAAACTAGATCTCCTGCTTTCAAGCCCTTATCCTTCACATGGGCATCGAAATATGCCTTCTGTCTCTTCTTGGCTGCATATATTCCTGCAGCGGCTCTCAGTCTTGTTTCCCCTAATCGTTCAAGGTCAAAGATCCTAGAAGAGAGCTCATGACCTGTCCATTCGTGCTCTTGTGCTACTCTCAATGTAGGAATCAAGAAGTCCAGGGGTAGCACAGCGTTTTGGCCAAATACCATCTGAAAGGGGGTGGCTTGGAGTACCGTTTTGTAGGCAACTCGGTATGCCCAAACAGCATGGTGTAGCTGTTTGTCCCAATCAGAGCGTTTAGTGTTCACTAATTTTGTCAGTACATTGCATAAGATCTTATTAGTGCTCTCAGCTTGTCCATTAGCTTGAGGGTGATAGGGGGCAGACTTCTTGTGTATTACCAAGAATTCTTGGAGTAGATTTTCAATCACTTCGTTCAAGAAATGAGTGCCTCTATCACTTACAAGCTCTATAGGTAGCCCATATCTCGTGAATACATTCTCAAACAAGAATTTAGCAGTTGTTTGAGCATCGTTCTTTGTCGTAGCCTTTACCTCTACCCACTTAGTTAGATAGTTTGTTGCCACAATGATGTATTCTGCATGAGAACCCTTAGCTGGGGGATTAATAGGGCCTACGAAGTCTATTCCCCACTTAGAGAATGCACGTCCACCCATCATAGGTTTCAGTGGCATCTCATCTTTGCGTATAGGATACTGAGTCCTTTGACAGCCATCACACCGTTTCACATAGGTATGTGCATCCATGTGAAGGGTAGGCCACCAGAAACCCGCAAATAGTATTGCCTTGATCACCCGATCCGGTCCAAAGTGTCCTCCTGCTACACTTTGGTGAGCAGTTTCTAAGATCTTAAGATATTCACTTTCATGGACACATAGCCTCAGGTAACCATCTTTACCACGCTTGTATAGATTATCACCAATAAGTGAGTAATCCAGGGCTTCTTGTTCTAAACTCCTTTTCCTAGCCAGAGTCATGTCTGGAGGGAATGCTTTCGTCCTTAGGAAGGATACTAGTGGTTCACTCCAATCTGGCACAATGGATACTTGATACAGAGTGGCGTGTTCCACTGGTGGTTTAGTGCAACAGATTGGGCATTCCTTGCACAACTTTTGGACATCCGCTTCCATAGTTGGCCAATGCACTCCGAATCTCTTTAGAGTCTGTAAAGTTCGTTGCTTTGAATGGTGTTGCTCTAACGCACCTACATGTGCTAATTGCAACCATTTAGCGTACTCATCCTCTTCTACGCAACAAGCCAAGATCCCTTGATCTGTGTGCTTGTACATGCTTCCTGCCATGATGTGGTACTTTTGGGCTTTTACGACCTCTCTATTCCGTGTGTTTACCACTGGATGGTTAGGCCCGTATGTCAATACTGGTACCAATGGCTTAGCCCACTGCGGTACAACTTCCAAATTAAACAAGTAAGCATCAGGAAGGTCATCTGACACTCCTTGTGGGGCTTCTCCCGATGTGAGCCTAGAGAGATGATCAGCTCTCAAATGAGTCCTACCTTTCCTTACCACAACTTCAAAGTCATATTCCATGAGCAAGAGAAACCATCTCACTAATCTTCCTGTATTGCATGGCTTGTTTACGAGGTATAGCAATGCCTGATGATCAATAAAAAATTTTAACTTATTTGCAAGCAAATAGTGTCTAAATTTCTTAACTGCATATACCATGCCTAAGCCTTCTCTCTCCGTAGTGGTGTAATTCCGTTCAGCCGCATTCAATTGTCTGCTGGCATAGGCAATTGGAAGATCCATATTACCTTCGCCAGTAGGTTGTGCAAGCACACATCCAATAGCATAATTGGATGCATCCACATGAACATGGAATGGCTTATTCCAATCTGGTGTGGTCAAGATTGGTGCTGAACACAATCTTCGTTTAAGCTCCTGGAAGGAATTCTCACATTCATCCGTCCACTCAAAGTTTGTCAGAAGTCCGTACATGGGCTTTGCAATGACAGCATACATGTGTATAAATCGTCGGTAATAACCACAATGCCCCATGAAATCTTGTACTTCCTTGACATTCTTTGGCCTAGGTAGCTCTGCTATAGCTCTCACTTTCTCTTCATCAGTGTATATGCCATTCTTTGACACTATGTGTCCTAGAATCTTGCCTTGCCTGACCATGAAAACACATTTTTCTGGGTTTAGGCAGACTTGATATTCTCTACATTTGTCAAAGATTTGTCTGAGCTCAGGGATATGGGTTTGCCTAATGTTGGAATGGGCACAAAGATCATCAACATAGACTTCTAAATTCTTCCTCAGGAACTCCTTAAATACGTGGCACATCAGCCTCTGGAAGGTAGCTGGTGCATTGGTAAGCCCAAATGGCATTACTCTAAAAGCAAAAATGCCCCATTCTGTGGCAAAGGCCGTCTTATGCTGATCCTCTGGAGCTATGGCTACTTGATTGTAACCTGAAAATCCATCAAGGAAGTTGTACACTTCCTTGCCTACCACTCTTTCTAAGAGATGTTCTGTGATGGGAAGCGGATAGTTATCTCGAATCGTGGCTGCATTAACCTTTTTCAAGTTAATACACACACGCAGCTTTCCATTCTTCTTGGGCACCACTACGATGGGGGATACCCATTCAGTGTGCTCAATTTCATAGATAAATCCAGCTTCGACCAGTCTATCTATCTCTTCTTTGATCTTAGCAGCGTAATTATCGTTATATGTGTAAGGCTTCTGCTTAGAGGGTTTGGCATCTGAAGTCATGGGGATGGTGTGTGAGCAAATGTCCGGGTTAACACCTTTCAAATCCTTGTAACTCCACGCGAATACATCTCTGTATTCTCTTAGCAAGGCAATCAATTCGTGCTCTTCTTCTTCTGTCAGGTCATGGCCTATATACATGCATCTCTCCTCTCCTTCTTCTATGGCCACTACTATTTTCTTGGTAGTTTCTTTGTTATCATAGGCCTCTCCTGATTGTGCCTCTCGTTTAGGCATTCTAATCATGACCCTCCTGTCATCTATCTCATACTTCTTAAAATTTTCTGGGACCTCAAACAAAGATTCTTCCTCTTCTGGTGAGGTTTCTCTCTTTTTTCGTTTCTTTCCTTCTTCCTTCGAGGTCACATGTGTTGCTAATCTTACATCGTTTGTAAGCTCTCCATGCCTCTGGGGTTGAAATTCTACTTCATGGAAGTATTCTTCGTCAGATGCAAATGGTGGGTCCATAATGATTGACTCTAGATCGGAGTCACTTGCATCCTCATATGCATCAGGGCTAGGTTCGCATTCTTCTAGAACTGCCTCTCCCATGATTGGCTCTATGGAGAAGACTAAAATGTCATAGCCATCCTCATCACAGTGAGGTGTCCATTGTTCTTCATTGATGGCTACGTCCATTGTTGCTAAGATTTCTGCCCAACCGTGAGGTTCAAATTCTTCGTCTGGAAAAACTACAGGTGCATAGGCTGGGTCTTGGATTGATCTATGGGTTTCCTTCGCACCTACCTCTTTGGCTTTCTCTCTCTTCTCTTCTTCTACTGCTACCTTGCACATCCATAAGTGAGTGTCTTCATGCATCCATGAGGATCCAGACCCTATGGAATGCACAGATTCTGTATCATCTTTGGCTCTATGGATGGGATTCCATTGGATAGGAGGGACATCTCTATGAGAATAGTCCTTGAGATTGACTTTGGTCGTAACGCCCAAGTGTTGCAAATACAAGGAGTTGGTTCCCCAATCCTGTACCACTTGCAACTGACGCATAAATGGTCTTCCCAAGATCATCTCATAGGCATGATTTTTGCTGAAGTCGCATATGGCAAATGTATGCTCAAACTCGACACCACAAGTGGAGAGAGTTATTCCTTCCAGCAATCCTAAGGGTCTCTCAATATGACCATTGGCCATCTGCAATTTCATTCTCATTGGCCTGAGTGTTGGCTTGCCCCAACGCTTCCATAGGGAAGTAGTGGCAATTGCAACTCCTGCACCTGAGTCCAAAATCGCCTTGGTGGTGTACTCCTGGTAGGTAATGGGAAGATAGGTGTTCCCTTCTTCACCTTCACACATATCTCCTATCTTATCCAAGGGAATTTCTGGCACTGTCCTATGGGATCCTACCTGGGAACGAGGTTTTGCTATCTCTGGCACTTGTTTGGCTACATGTTTCCATAATTCAGGTCTAACCTTGAGTAGCTCTTCTAACTTGAGATTACACTGTACGTTAGTGTTCTTCACTACCTCTGTGTTCCTAGTTGAATTTTCGTTTCTTACCATGACTGTGGGTGCTCTCATGCACGTGGACTTTGCTTCCCATGGGCCTGTGAAGTGGGGTAACTCTTGTATGGAATTAGATTCAAAGTCCAATCTCTCGTGAGATTGGGTACTCTCATGTTCCCCGTAAATAGATGGGATGTCTTGTGGGAATTGGTCGTGTGCATCATCCACAAGTTCAAAGGGAGGGGCGACTTCACTTTCGTTATCCCATTTGTCTTCTTGAATCTCTCGTAGGAAGTCTGGTGCAAACCGATTCATAGAAGAAGAAGTGTCTGGCTCCGTAGAATTAGGTGCATAAGCAACCTAGGAAGGAGGGTTTATTCTATCGTTGGCTCTCTCCTCGTTCTCATAGATGGCTGGAGCACAAGCTTCCTGGGGAGGGTTACTTATTCTATTACTTTTCCGAACAGGCTCATACGCTCCCTGAGAAGGAATGTAGGCAACCTGTGGAGGTACGTAAGCTTTCGAGGGAGGCTCATCTGCCTTTTGGGGGGAAAGATAAGCTTCTTGAGGAGGCACATGGGCTTCCTGAAGAGGCTGGCTTATCCGTTCTCTTGCCCTTTCCTTTCTTTGAGGGGCAGGTTCCTTTTCTGATTGTGCAATTAGCCTCTCTATTCTTTCTAAGGAGGGGAGGTTGTCTGGTTTAGTGGAATTGGCCACATAAACTTCCGATGGGGGATGGTTCATGTTTTTGCTTGCTTTATCTTTTTCTTGATTTTTTTCTTCCTTGGCAGATCTTGCAATTATTCCCTCTAACTTCTCTAGGAGTCCATCCAAGTGTAATTGCGTCTTGGCTGAGCCCGAGTAATTGAAAAGGCGACTGGCTTCAAACATAGTCTGAGCCAATGCGACCATTTTCGCGCACAGCTTGGTTCTTTCTATCTCTAGGTCAGCTCTGGGATAGCACTTGTCATGATCCGTGACGTTTGGCCCTTCTTGGATTCTGGCCTGATATGCCTTAAGCATCATGTCTATGTCTTCAGGAGTGGGATCAGCTAATACTGATCCTGCTTGGGGTGGTGGGTGGGTTACGTGGGGTGTCTTAGAGGGTGGAGGGATGGAGGGTGATGGGGATGGTAGCGGTGGGAATGTGTGAGAGTGCGGTTGAGATGTGATCTCTATGATTTTAGCCTTGGTTTCTCGTAGACTTTCCTCAAGTTCACTCATCTTCTTTGCCCATTGCCTTTTCATGCGTTCGCGGCTATCTCTCCAAGCTCTTGTTCTCTTTTTATTTTGGCTCTCAGTATCGCTAGCGTCTGGGCTCTTTTCCTTGCCTACCCCTTGGTTTTGCTTCACTGCTTGAGCTCTCGTGACTACCTGTACGGGTGCAGTGGAAGTAATACTTCCGCTGGAATCTACCACTAACTCAATAACGTTGATGGGCGTGATTTTTGGCATATTATTGGGGTTCTTTGGACAATCTCGTAAGAGATGCTCTTTTCCACAATCTTGGCAAAAGCCTTGGATCGTCACTGACTGGTTTTGTGTAAGTGGAGGTAAGGGGCAATCACGAATGAAGTGATCTCCTTGGCATCTGTAGCACGGTCCTCTTGGGAATGGAGGTCTTACTTGCCTAGATTGAGGCCTAGGATTGGGGTTTGCATACATGACGTTCGTGTAATCTGACTCCCAACTAGGTTCGTTTGTCTCTTCGCTATAATAGGACTCACCATGCTCAGGAGACTGCATGTAGTAGGCCTGGGGGCTATCCACATGTGTAGAATCAAAGCTATGGTCACTCGGGTCACTTTCAGAAAGCAAGGATGTTACAGGGACTATAGCTCTATTCAGGTTCTCTTCTGCAGCAGTATACTTTACCGGAATCACATTAGCTGGGGCTGGGGGTTGTTGTGCCAGCACAGGCTGAGGCCTTTGTTGGTTTTGATATTGAGGTTGGAAATTTTGTTGTGGCCTGCCATATGGTTGTGGAGGGTACGGGTTCTGGTATCTTCCCTGCTGAGGGTATGGCTGAGGGTGGGGTTGCCTAACTGCCTGCTTGTTGTATGGGCAATCTTGTGCGGTGTGATTGGTGTATCTCCGTTCTATGGTGCAGTACTGGCTACTAGGATTTACTTGGGGCTGAGCCATAATGGGGCAAACATTCGCCATGTGGTCACCACCACAAGTGTAGCACCTTTTCACAGGGGCAAACCTTGGGATTTGTTTACTAGTTACCCCTAATTTCTCAGCTACTTTCTCTGCGAGTTCCTCAATTGATGTGGAATGCGTGGAAGAGTGACTAGATGCACTATCTGAATCTTTGTAGATTTTGGAAAGCTCTAGTTCTTCCCCTAGGTTATCTTCAATGTCAATGCACATGCGTACACACTCTTCTATAGTCCTAGGGTCTTTCAGATACACATAGGATCTCAATTTCGTACTCAGCAATCCATCAAGGAATAAGGCTACTTGTTTGGCAGATGTGGGTAGCTCCGAAACAGGACATCTTTCAAGGTATTGCCTAAATCTTCTTCCTGCAAGTCTCACAGTCTCTTGAGGGGTTTGCTTGAAGCTGTGAATCAGTGAGGAGGTATTGTGTCTTATGCCACTCTTGGAGAATTCAATAATAAATGCTTCTAGAAGTTGGTCTATGCTCCTGAACTGGCGCTCATCCAATGGCTGAAACCATGTAAGTGTTGTGTTCCTAAGGGTTAGACCGAAGGCATTGTACTGTGTGAATAGATCCTCCACTTGTTCAGCTCTCAAGACTTGCTTGAACTCCGCCACATGATCATAGGGATCTCCTGTGCCATCAAAGTAATTCTTCATGGACTTAACTAGCTGAGTCGGTCTCAGAGTTCTTGCGTGCTCTCTAGGTCTCGGCAGAGGGAATCCATCCACATTTCTTTGGTTCCTGTGAGCTCTAAGCACCTCAGGTTCTACCCTATTCGTCTCCGTCCTCGTTCTTTCTCTGCCCACTGGATTGGCAAAGCTTACTTCTGGTCTATCTCTACTTCTGTCCCTTTGCATTCCATGAGCTTGGGATGTTCCAGCCCCAGGGTGACCATAGGATACATTCGATCTTGGTTGAGGGAAAATGAATTCACCCTTCCAAGTGTAAGCATGTCTATCATTTTCTGTCACCACAAAGATCCTTTCTGAAGTGTGATCTAAGTAGGTCACTCTACCTGGGCTATCCGGATCCTTAAACTCATAGATCATGATATTCCCTATATCAGTTGGCTGATTAGATTTATACCTCCAAAAGGCTTCATTAGTTTCTCGATTGAGGAGCAACTCTATGCTCTTGTTGTCTTGGGGAACCCACTCAGGCGTGATAATCCTAGTGAGAATTGATTTACCTCGGGGGGTTCTAGGTTCCGCACCCATGTTTCCCTGCTCTAAGTCCCCTAAGTCTGCTTCTGAGATTACATTCCCAAATTCATCTGTCCTGTCTGGGTGACTGGTGACTACGTATATGGTTCCTTCTTTGTCCAGGTATGCACCATTTTCAAACTTGACGGCTGGGTGCTCTAGTCCTATGGATTGATCAGGATTCTTGATCTGTACCACGGATCTTCCTAGGCCGTCCTCATAGATGCTAGCACCTAATCGGTTGGTCCTAAGGTATTCCAATTGCGTTTTGTAAGGGCCTTCTACCCTGTACAAGTATGGCACACCTGAACTACCTGTAGGTCTGTCCATGCCTTGAGACATCTCTGACTCACTGGTCTCCGAGCTAGGGTAGTACGAGTGGTGGCTCAACTGCTGGGCCCAAGACCTTGCAGTGTGATTGACGCTAGCCTCGGAAGACCTAAGGCTTTGTCTCTCTCTTGCTAGGTGTTGTCCTGATCTAAGGTTCATATGCCTAACTGATTAACCCAATGTTTTCCCAGGTACAACCACGTTTCTGAGTCCTTTTGTATCTGTCACTTGATTCTTTTTATGTTGATTATCGTGTTTAGACTCTTGTCTGATATCACGTCGTCAGGAATACTTGAGTTTAATTTCGCACTTTAGTTTGGTCGTTTCACGTTAGGTTCTTTCCCTTTTAAGATTGACGTTCGCACACACACAGGTTATCTCTTAACTTGCACTTGATTTTCTTAGATAGTCTTTGACTTAGCTCGTGCCTGTCGTTCCCTGGAATTACTTCTAACACTATCCACACTTAGCCTAAACTAAGAATTGACAGAGAGTGTTGCGGATTTTCCAACCTTGAGTTCCTTTCCTTGTGGTGTTGCCCCGATGTGCCCAGGACGCGCGTTCCCAAACTTGTACTTACTCTTGCCTTGCGTACCTTTTGCTTCTCTCAAAGGACCTGTAAAAGGCCCACTGTTAGCTCAAGACTTAAATTCAAAAGACAGAACCAATCACTTTCATTCATGTAACACCACCAATTTACACTATGACCTTTTGGACACAACTCTAGAGATTCCTGAATTTTTGTTCCCCCTGGGTATGGTCAACTTCAAAATACCCTAGCAAATATTCCTGATCTTAATTTAACTATAACCAGTCGATGTTTTTGTTGTACTCCCTGTGAGCTTTCCAATAAAACAAAAATCACGGCAAATGGATTTTGTATGAGAAAGTTATGCCGGTTCAGGGTTTGGGGCTAAAACAGGATTGAGCTACGTTATCAGGCAAACAGGAATTCCAGAGTTACTTGGGTCGTGTCCTCGTAATGCAATGCTACACCCTTGTGTTTGTCCCACACTTGGCCAAAATGTAAACCACTATTTTTACCTCAAAAATTTGACCTAAAATGCCCTTCTAACGTGTTCGCAAAGTCTGTCGGTCGCGATTGACAGGTCAGTCGCGATCGACGTGTCGATCGCGATTGACAGGTCCGTCGTGGCTGTCAGTCGCGATTGACAGGGGTTATGAAAAGTCAATCAGTCGTGGTCAAAGGGTCGTTGACTCTGTCGGTCGCGATTGATGGGTCGATCGCGATTGACAGGTCGGTCGCGAGGGTCTGTCGATCGTGGTCAAACAGTCGTTGACTGTGTCGGTCGCGATTGACAGAGCCGTCGTGGGCTGTCGATCGCGATTGATGTGTGGATCGCGATTGACAGCTCTGTCCGTCGTGGTTTGTCGATCGCAATTGACAGGTCGGTCGCGGTCTGTTGATCGTGGTCAAACAGTCGTTGACTGTGTCGGTCGCGATTGACAGGTCAGTCACGATCGACGTGTCGATCACGATTGACAGGTCCGTCGTGGCTGTCAGTCGCGATTGACTGGTCAGTCGCGATTGACAGGGGTTACGAAAAGTCAATCAGTCGTGGTCAAAGGGTCGTTGACTCTGTCGGTCGCGATTGATGGGTGGATCGCGATTGACAGGTCGGTCGCGAGGGTCTGTCGATCGTGGTCAAACAGTCGTTGACTGTGTCGGT
>CM035423.1:92778411-92780911 GCA_020310875.1 Ceratopteris richardii
TGCTCTAACCATGTAGCTGGAAATGTTGCCTTACTCTCTGATTTGGAAGAACCCAAAGGCAAGCACCAAGTGCAGACAGGTGATGACACTAAACATTCAGTTGTTAAAGTAGGCAATGTCAAAACAAGTGATGGTAATCAGAATTTACTAAGCAGAGTGTTGTATGTTCCAACAATCACCAAGAATCTGATGAGTGTAGGTCAGATTGTTGAAAAAGGTCTACAGGTCAGGTTCACTCAACATGGTGCATATGCGGAGGATCCAAGACATGGATTCAGAAGGATAGCCAAGGGAGAGAAATCAGGTAGATTGTTTACCTTTGAACTTGAAGACACTAAGAATATTGCTTTGTACAACTATAAGGACCAAACCCTATCAGAATTGGAGATTTGGCACAAAAGATTAGGTCACATTGGAGAGAGGACCATAAAACAAATGATCAGGGATCAATGTGTGCTTGGGATACCTAATGTATCCAAGCAACACATGATATACAAGTGTGGGGCTTGTCAATTTGGTAAGTCACACAGATTGCCCTATACCAAGAAAGGTTTTATGCATGAAGATTACTTGGAATTGGTGCATACAGATGTTTGGGGACCAAGCAAGGAGCCATCCATATCTGGATCAAGGTACTATGTGTCCTTTATTGATGACTATAGCAGATGGACTGTCTTGTACTTCATGAAACATAAAGATGAAGTATTCAATTGTTTCAAAAGGTATCTTGCATTAGTTGAGAATCAAACAGGTAGACATTTGAAGAGGCTAAGGTCAGATGGTGGTGGAGAATACTTCTCCAATGACTTTGAAGATTTCTTGCAGGAAAGAGGCATCAAGAGGGAGATTACTACAAGGTACTCACCTGAACAAAATGGGGTAGCTGAAAGGAGGAATAGACTCATTGTAGAGACAGCTAGGTCTATGCTCAATGAGAAAAAATTACCAAATTATCTTTGGGCAGAGAGTGTATCTACTGCCACATACTTAATCAACAGGTTGCCATCAAAGACACTTGATGGAATGACACCCTATGAGGCTTGGCATGGTAAGAGACCATCTCTGGATCATTGCAAAATCTTTGGGTGTGTTGCATATGTGCATATTCCCTCACAGGTAAGGGGGAAGCTAGACCCTAAGGCTGAAAAGTGTATCTTCATTGGATATGATTTGAATCAGAAAGGATACAGGTTCTATAATCCCTCAAACAAAGGCTTCAAGGTAAGCAGAGATGTCATATTTGATGAAAATGATTCATGGTATGAAAATGAGTGCAGGAAAGTTAACCTACCTTATGATATGGAAGAAGACTTTCCAAAGCTTATCAGGCAAGAACCAACTCAGAAAGAGGACACAAGCTCAGATGATGAAGACACCATCAACATTGAAGAGTTCAAGGCTTGGAAATCCAAAGGGAAGATGAAGATGAAGCAACTAGAAGACAATGCAGAATCCTCAACTCAAGCTATGAGGAGATCTCAAAGAGAAAAGAAGAAACCTATTAGGTATGGGTATGATACTTCACTTGTAACCAAGCACTCTGTATATCTTGCAAAGGATATCTTGAATGAAGAACCAGGTACATTTGAAGAAGCAAGTACTAAATCAGAATGGAAGGAAGCAATGGATGAAGAAATGGAGGCTCTCAAGGAGAGTGATACTTGGGACTTGGTACCCAAGAAGGACTCCATGAAGGTGATAGGATCCAGATGGATCTACAAACTCAAGAGGAACTCAGATGGCACAATAAACAGGTATAAAGCTAGGTTGGTAGCCAAGGGTTTTGCACAAACCCAAGGCATTGATTATGAGGAGACATTTTCTCCTGTGGCCAAGATGCCAACTATCAGAATTATGGTGAGTGTAGCTGCATCCAAGAATTGGAACATGTACCAATTGGATGTGAAGAATGCATTCTTGAATGGATGGATATCTGAAGAAGTCTACATGTCACAACCACTTGGCTATGAAGATCCCAATAAGGTAAATCATGTTTGTAAATTGAAGAAGGCTCTGTATGGATTGAAGCAGGCACCTAGAGCATGGAATTACAGGTTGACAACCTATCTCCTAGATCAAGGATTTGTGATGAGTAAAGCAGATACTTCATTGTTTATAAAGAAGAACAATTCAGAGGTAATATACTTGTGTGTCTATGTTGATGACATCATTATTACAAGTAATGATGTGAATGGGATTAGACACATCAAAGGACAAATGATGAAGGAATTCAAGATCAATGATCTTGGACTATTGAAGTACTTCCTAGGACTTGAATTAGTCTACACAAACTCAGGTATATTTATTACTCAGAAGAAGTACATTCAGGACATGGTCAAGAAGTTTAATTTGCAGGAAGCTAAAGTCTCAAACATTCCTATGGAGGTCAACCACAAACTCAGTGCACATGAAGGAGAAGAACTCAAGGATATTACAGGTTACCAAAGTTTGGTAGGTAGTCTAAATTATGCTACCTTAACCAGGATTGATATATCATATG
>CM035423.1:92798166-92803166 GCA_020310875.1 Ceratopteris richardii
TAGTATGATTGCGCAAAGGTATTGCTAATACTTGTGCATCATTTACTTGAAGAAATTTGAAGATTTGTGCAGGTAAAGAAGTTGATATCTGAAGCAGACTTTCTGAAGTTGACACTTCTTCACTCAGAGAAGTGTTGCTTGAAGTTTTGGTAAAGAAGAACATTGTTTGTGTAAAGTTTGGTTTATAACTGACATAGAAGTGTTCTTAAGTCAGTATAGATCAAACCTTTGGAGATTAAGAGGTCTCCAACAGTGGTATCAGAGCTTAAGGTGAAGTACAAGAGAAGAAAAGATAATTGAAGTTCCGACTGGTGCAGATATTGAAGATCTTCCAAATCAAAGGAGGACAAGGACAAATTATTGAAGATAACTTGCAGAAGTTCATAGTACAAGTTCGAAAGAATCAAGAAGGACAAAGACTATATCAAAGGTACACTTTCTCCTCATAAACCATAGTAATTGCAGATACAGAAAGTCAAGGATGGGAGAAAGCTTGCAGATTGATAAGCTAGATAGGGAGAACTATCCAGCATGGTCCATGAGGATGGAAGCACACCTCATGAGCAAAGACCTTATAGCATTTATTACAGGAGATGAAGAAAAACCTGAATTTGCAGATCCTAGTATTCCTACTAGGGAAGAGCTTGCAATGTTGAAGACTTGGATGAGAAAGGATGCTCAAGCAAGGAGTATCATCTACATGGCTGTAAATGATTATCTTCTACCTCACATCAGAGGTTTGGAAAGTGCTACAGATGTTTGGAATGCCTTGGAAGAGCATTTCCAAAATACAACTAAGTCTAGGAAGTCCTCACTATGGGCTGAGTTCACAACCTTCAAGAAGAAGAGCTCACAATCAATTTCAGATTATGTGGCAAGGATGAAGGATATTGCAGATAGCTTGGGAGCAGTGGATGAAGACATTGAAGAGGAAAAGTTGGTAAGACAAATACTTACAGGTCTGAGAGGAGATGAGAAGTGGAAGCCTTTCATATTGTCCATAGAGTTGTCACTTGATCACTTTACTCCTGATCTTAATCAATTGCTAGGACACATGCTAACCTTTGAGCAGGATCTTAAAGGAGACAATGATAGAAGTACAAGTCAAGCTATGTACTCCAAGGACAAGAAAAAGAATGGCAAGGGAAAGCAATGGAATGATGATGAAGGGAATTCAAATCAAGCTAACTTCACAAAAGGGAAGATGAACTTCAGAGGTAAAGGAAGAGGAGGTAAGAACAAAGATAATGCTAAAGCTTGTTGGATTTGTGGCAGAACAAATCATTTGGCAAATGATTGTTGGTATAACAATCAAAATGGTGGAAGCAATAATCAGAATTATAATCAAAGAGGTAGAGGAGGCAGAAACCAAAGAGGCAATTTCAGAGGAAGAGGTGGTAGGACATCATATGGTAGAGGAGGTGGAAGAAACTTCCAATCTCAGTCCTACAACAACAATTATTATAATTATGCATCAGATCAGAAGGATGACATGACTCTTATCTTGAATGCAACTCATGAATCAATGGGAGAAGATCAAAGAGTGTTTTATATTGACTCAGGGTGTAGCAATCATCTGAGTGGGAATCTATCCTTGATGACTGATATGGAAGCAAGGGTGAATGGACATACAGTCCAAACAGGTGACAATACCAAACATAAAGTGGAGAGCATTGGATCAGTGAAGACAAAGAGTGGAAGTACACTTCTGAGCAAGGTACTTTATGTTCCTACTATTCCTAAAAATTTGATAAGTGTAGGGCAAATTGTGGAGAAAGGATATGAGGTAAGATTCACAAATGATGGTGTCTATGTACAAGATCCAAATCAGGGATATAGAAACATAATTGCAGGAAAAAAGGAAGGAAGATTGTTCACTCTCAAAGTCCAAGGTAATGTGGGACATGCATTATTTACATATGGAAGTCAAAAGGTATCTGAATTAGACCTATGGCATAAAAGGCTAGGTCATTTCAATGAGAGAGCTATAAAGGAAATGTCAAAGAATCAGGTGGTGCTTGGATTGCCAAATATTGAAGGGCAACATATGGTGTACAAGTGTGAAGCTTGTCAATTAGGTAAAGCACATAAGAGTTCTTATAACAAATCAGGGTACAAGCATTCAAATATGCTTGAATTGGTTCATACAGATGTATGGGGTCCCTCAAGGGACTATAGCATAAATGGATCCAGATATTATGTGTTGTTTGTTGATGATGCAACCAGGTGGATTACTTTGTATGTAATCAAGGATAAATCAGAAGTTTTCAAGACATTCAAACATTTTCATGCTTATGCAGAAAGGATCACAGGGCAAAAGCTCAAGAGGTTGAGATCAGATGGAGGGGGAGAGTATTTCTCTAAAGAGTTTGATGATTATTTGTGGAATGCAGGTATCAAAAGAGAAGTAACTTGCAGGTACTCTCCTCAACAGAATGGAGTAGCAGAAAGGAGGAATAGGACTCTTGTAGAGTTTGCAAGAGCCATGATAAAGGAAAAGAATTGTCCAAATTACTTATGGGCAAAAGCCATTAACACTGCAACATACCTTGTGAATAGGTTGCCTTGCAAAGCTTTGGAAGGAGGAACTCCTTATGAAGCATGGTGGGGTAAGAAACCTACCCTTGATCATTGTAAGGTTTTTGGATGTATTGCATATGCCTATGTTCCTTCACAATTAAGACATAAGCTAGAACCAAAGCAGAAAAGTATGTGTTTATTGGATATGATGATAGACAGATGGGTTACAGGTTGTGGAATCCATCCACAAAGCAATTTCTTGTTACCAAAGATGTGACATTTGATGAGCAAAACACATGGTATACAGGATCAACAAATGATTTTGCAGGTGTTGAAGAAATACAAAGAAAAGGGAAGGCAAAGGTAAAAGTGTGTGAAGAAATTGTTGATGAAATTGAATCAAGAAGTAGATTGCAGGATCATGTAGAAGAAGGGCCAAGATTTGATCCAGAGTCAAATGAGGCTGAAACTTCAAGAAGTGCAGAAATCAGAAGATCTACAAGGGAAAGGAAAGAACCTATAAGGTATAGTTATGATACATCTTTCCTAACAACAAAAGATTATGCCTACATTGTGAAGACAGAAGAAGATCCAACCACTTATGAAGAAGCCAAAGGTAAACAGAATTGGGAGAAGGCAATGCAAGAAGAGTATGATGCTCTACTTGAAAATGAAACTTGGGAATTAGTACCAAGACCAAAGAATCAGAAGGTCATTGGATGCAAGTGGGTATATAAAACAAAGAGGTTTGCAGATGGTAAGGTGTCTAGATATAAGGCTAGACTTGTGGTCAAAGGTTATGCCCAAACTTATGGGGTAGATTATGATGAAACCTTTAGTCCTGTTGCTAAGATGTCTACAATTAGGACATTGATTGCTATTGCTGCTTGCAAGGGATGGAAATTATCACAATTGGATGTGAAAAATGCATTTTTAAATGGATACATTGCAGATGAAGTATATATGGAGCAACCAGAAGGCTTTATGGAATCAATTGGATCAGATTATGTGTGTAAGCTCAAGAGAGCTTTATATGGGTTGAAGCAAGCCCCAAGAGCTTGGAATTACAGATTGGTCAAGTTCTTGAATGAATGTGGATTTCAAGCATCAAAAGCAGATAGTAGCTTGCTAGTGAAGGCAAGTGAAAATGGATACATTTACATGTGTATTTATGTTGATGATATTATTGTTACAGGAACAGATGCTCAAGGAATCAATGAACTCAAGAAGCAAATAGAGAAGGAGTTTAAGATAAGTGACTTGGGAAACTTATCTTATTTTCTAGGAATGCAGATTGTGTATACTCAACATGGAGTATATGTTTCACAAGAGAGATATTTGAAGAATCTCCTAGTCAAGTTTAACATGGAAGATTGCAAGACCTCAATCACACCATTGGAGGTAAATCATAAATTAAGCAGGTATGGAGGTGAAGAATTCAATGACATGAAGAAATATCAGAGTTTGGTAGGTAGTTTAATCTATGCTACCTTGACAAGGCCAGATCTATCATATGCAGTAGGTGTGTTGTCACAATTCATGCATTGTCCAAAGAAGACTCATTGGATTACAGCCCAAAGGGTACTCAGATATATCAAAGGAACCCTAAGTGAAGGTTTGTATTATGGTTTCACTTCTGACACAAGAATCAAAGTGTTTAGTGATGCAGATTGGGCAGGTGACTCAGATGATAGAAGGTCTACTCATGGATATCTTTGTTATGTTGGAGATAAGCTAGTGTCTTGGTGTTCAAGGAAGCAACATACAGTTGCTTTATCATCCATAGAAGCTGAGTATAAGGGAATGGTAGAAGCTGCAAAAGAAGTCATATGGTTGAAGACCTTGATGAAAAGTTTTGAGACTGATCATAGTACTCCAATAATTTTTGGAGACAATATGAGTTCTTTGTATTTGGCAGCTAACCCTGTTTTTCATGCCAGGACTAAGCATATAGAGATTCAGTATCATTTCTTGAGGGAAAAGGTACTTGATAAAGAGATTGAAGTGATGTACACTCCAACAAAAGAACAAGTGGCAGATATGATGACAAAAAGTTTGGATGGACCTAAGCTACAGAGGTTTAAGGAGATGGCAGGAGTGAAGAAGAATGGAATAATCACAATTAGTGATTGAGGGGGAGCTGTTGGAGCAAACCAATCACAAATTGGTGATTATACATATCTTGGAAAATGCTTATGGTCAGAATGAAGCAAAGAAAGACACTTGTAAAGTGAAGAAGAATTCAGGATGATGTCTTGTACACATATGTACATATAAGTGAAGAATCTTGTAAGCTAAGTATAGTTAAACCCTTAGGATGATAAGGAGTAGAGTCATAGACGCGAGATGAGTCTAAAGTCGTGTATATATAAGATAATTATGACAAGAAATGTATGAGAGAAAATAATAGAGTCATTTTGTAGATGACAATTTTCAGGAAGATGTGTAGAGAGTTTTTTCCCAGAAAATAGCGACGGGTT
>CM035423.1:92810666-92815666 GCA_020310875.1 Ceratopteris richardii
TTCGTGTCTGCTCCTTCTGTGTTTGATCAATTGTGAAATCCTTTTGAGGATATCTAAGTTGTTAGTTAATGAGCATGTGACCTGAATTTCAGAGTCTAATTGTAAACAGGCTAGGAGAATTGTTAGTAGGAACATTCATATGTGTTGAATGTCTACAGTTCTCTGAAACAGGTGCAAATTTCAAGTTTAATCTTTTGGTCAGTTCTCACTCTATAGTTTAAAGTTTTGTGCAAGCAAGCACTTAATCTTTAAGTTGGAAGATGATCTACTCGTGGCTAAAAGCATTTGGTAAAACAGGTTAGATATTGTGAGAACCAAAGTTAAGAAGTTAGGGGTGTCTAAATCGACTTCTCAGAAGTGCAGATTCAGACATAGGTAACTTGTGAAATCAATTTCTCAAGTTATACTAAAGCTTTTGAAGTAATTTAACTTGGAGATGATGCGCAATCTCTAGGAGATGATTTGTACAAAGTTTCATAAAAAACTTTACATGTTTGATAAGTCAATGTGAAGAAATTCTGCAGCAGACTTTTCTGTGTTTCATCTTCTTCACAGATTTTCTTAATTTTGATAAGTTGGAGATTGATCCTCTAAATTAGTGGAGTTTTTGACTTACTCTTGATATAGAGGTATTCTAAATTCAAGAGTAGGTTGTTCTTTTGGAGATTAACACTCTCCATCAGTGGTATCAGAGCAGGAGACATAAAATCAAGGAAAGGAAGGTCCCGACTGCTGCAGATTCAAGAAGTTCAACATTTGAAGAACTAAGAAGTGAAAGCTTGGAGTCAAAGCCTGAGGAGAAGACTACTCGACATCAAGAAAGGCAAAAGGAGTCTAATTCGAAGTAAAGGTACATACATTGTTTGTAAAGCTTGAAGTTTTCAATATACAGGTGGATACAAGATGGGAGATGCACTATAGATAGAGAAATTGGATAGGGAAAACTATCCTGCATGGTCAATGAGGATGGAAGCTCATCTTATGAGCAAAGATTTAATTGGTTACATCACAGGAGAAGAAGAGAAGCCAGAGTTCAGAGATCCTAGTGTTCCAAGTAGGGAAGAGTTAGCAGATCTGAAAAATTGGATGAAGAAAGATGCTCAAGCTAGGAGCATTATCTATATGGGAGTCAATGATTACTTGTTACCTCATATTAGAGGTCTTGAAAGTGCAACTGACATTTGGAATGCTTTGGAGGAGCATTTCCAGAACACTACAAAGTCAAGGAAGGCATCCTTATGGGCAGAGTTTACTACCTTCAAGAAGAAGGCCTCTCAATCCATCTCAGACTATGTAACAAGGATGAAAGATATTGCAGATGCTTTAGGAGCTGTTGATGAAGACATTGAGGAGGATAAATTGGTAAGGCAAATCCTTACAGGGTTGAGAGGTGATGACAAATGGAAGCCATTTATTTTGTCTACAGAACTATCACTTGACCATTTCACTCCTGATTTAAATCAATTGTTAGGTCATATGCTAACATTTGAGCAGGATGTTAAAGGAGATGGTGACAAGAGTACAGGTCATGCAATGTACTCAAAGGACAAGAAGAAGAATAGCAAAGGAAAACAACAAGCAGGTGAAGATGAAGGAACAACTATTCAAGCCAACTTCCTAAGAGGAAGAGGAGGTGGCAAAGGTAGAGGAAGAGGCAGGAACAACAAAGATGGAGGCAAAGCTTGCTGGATTTGTGGTAAGACAAATCACTTAGCTAATGATTGTTGGCATAATAATCAGAATAATGGTGGATACAATCAAAATTATAATTCAAGAGGAAGAGGTGGCAGAAATCAAAGAGGTAATTACAGAGGTAGAGGTGGAAGGAATTACTTTGGAAGAAATGCAGGTAGAGGTTTCCAAAGTCAACAATACAACAACACCTACTACAATTATGCTTCAGATCAAAAGGAAGATTCAACATTGATAATGAATGCAACTTGTGAAAAGCAGAGTGAAGATCAAAGAGTCTTCTACATTGACTCAGGATGTAGCAATCACCTGAGTGGTAACATATCTTTGATGACTGATTTGGAGAGTAAAGTTTTTAATCATGTTGTTCAAACAGGTGACAACACAAAGCACAATGTGAAGTCAATTGGATCAGTGAAGGCCAAGGATGGAAGCACCTTATTGAGCAAGGTTTTGTATGTTCCTACAATCCCTAAGAATTTGATAAGTGTAGGTCAAATTGTTGAAAAGGGATAGGAAGTAAGGTTCACTAATGATGGAGTATATGTGGAAGACCCTAGCCAAGGGTATAAACAGATTGTTTCAGGGAAAAAAGAAGGAAGACTATTTACATTGAAGATTCAAGGCAACATTGGTCATGCAATGTTCACATATGGAGGACATAAGATCTCTGAGTTAGATCTTTGGCACAAGAGGCTTGGACATTTCAATGAAAGAGGTATTAAAGATATGGTTAACAATGGTTCAGTGCTTGGATTGCCTAATGTTGCAGGTCAACATATGACATACAAATGTGAGGCATGTCAATTAGGTAAGGCTCATAAACATTCCTATTCCAAGCATGGTTTTATGTACTCAGAGAAGCTTGAGTTGGTACACACAGATGTGTGGGGACCATCAAAAGATTTCAGTATAAATGGATCAAGGTATTATGTGATTTATGTTGATGATGCTACTAGGTGGATCACTATCTATGTGATCAAAGATAAGTCAGAAGTGTTTAATACATTTAAACACTATCATGCATATGCAGAAAGAATTACAGGTCATAAGTTGAAAAGACTAAGGTCAGATGGAGGGGGAGAGTATTTCTCAAATGAGTTCAGTGATTACTTATGGAATGCAGGTATAAAAAGGGAAATTACTTGCAGGTACTCTCCTCAACAAAATGGTGTTGCAGAAAGGAGAAATAGAACTCTTGTTGAGTTTGCAAGATCCATGATGAAGGAGAAAAATTGCCCTAATTATTTGTGGGCTGAAGCTGTAAATACAGCCACTTATTTGGTCAATAGGCTACCATGTAAAGCCTTGCAGGGTATGACACCATATGAGGCTTGGTGGGGTAAAAGACCTACCTTGGATCATTGCAGAGTTTTTGGGTGTGTGGCATATGCATATGTGCCATCACAATTAAGGCACAAGTTGGAGCCTAAAGCTGAAAAGTATGTTTTCATTGGCTATGATGATAAGCAGATGGGCTATAGATTGTGGAATCCATCAACAAAACAATTTATGGTTTCTAAAGATGTTACATTTGATGAACAAAGCACTTGGTATGCAGGTACAATCAACATCAATACAGATGATGAAGAAGAAGTGAGTCAAAGAAAAGGTAAATCAAAAGTTCAGATATTTGATGAGCAAGAGAATAATGAAGTGCAGGTTGAAGTGGAAGAGACACCAAGATTTGATCCTGAATGTGAAGAGCCAGAAACCTCAAGGAGTGGAGAACTCAGAAGGTCAACAAGAAATAGGTGGCAACCTACAAGGTATAGTTATGATACTTCATTTCTAGCCACAAAAGACTATGCTTACATGGTGAATACAGATGAAGATCCTTCTACATATGAAGAGGCAAAAGGTAAGGAAAAATGGGAGAGTGCTATGCAGGAGGAATATGATGCACTATTGGAGAATCAAACTTGGGATTTGGTTCCTAAACCAAATAGTCAGAAGATTATTGGATGCAAGTGGGTCTACAAGACAAAAAGGTTTGCAGATGGAAGTGTGTCTAGATACAAAGCTAGACTTGTTGTCAAAGGCTTTGCTCAGACATATGGTATTGATTATGATGAGACCTATAGTCCTGTGGCAAAGATGACAACCATAAGGACACTTATTGCTATTGCTGCATGTAAAGGTTGGAAGCTATGTCAACTTGATGTGAAAAATGCTTTTTTGAATGGTTATATTTCAGATGATGTATTCATGGAGCAACCTCAAGGGTTCAAAGATAAAAGGTATCCAGATCATGTGTGCAAGCTCAAGAGAGCTTTGTATGGCTTGAAGCAGGCCCCAAGGGCATGGAACTATAGACTTGTGAAGTTCCTAAAAGAACTTGATTTTCAAGTGTCTAAAGCAGATAGTAGCTTGCTTGTCAAGGCAAGTGAAAATGGTTTCATATACATGTGCATATATGTTGATAATATAATTCTTACAGGTACAGATGAAGAAGGAATACAAAAGCTTAAGAGGCAAATGGAAAAGGAGTTCAAGATAAGTGACTTGGGAGACTTATCATACTTCTTGGGCATGGAGATTACATATACTCAACATGGAGTATTTGTGACCCAAGAAAGGTATTTGAAGAACTTGTTAATCAAGTTTAAAATGGATGATTGCAGGGTAGCACCTACACCAATGGAGGTGAATCACAAATTGAGTAAGTATGGAGGTGAAGAATTCAAGGACATGAGACAATATCAGAGTTTGGTTGGTAGTCTTATCTATGCTACTCTAACTAGACCTGATTTATCATATGCAGTAGGGGTTTTGTCTCAATTTATGCATTGCCCAAGGAAAGAACATTGGATTGCAGGACAAAGGGTGTTGAGGTACATTAAGGGTACACTCAATGAAGGTTTGTATTATGGGTTTACCTCAGATACAAATATCAAAATTTATAGTGATGCAGATTGGGCAGGTAATCCAGATGATAGAAGATCTACATTTGGATATATGTGTTATGTGGGAGATAAACTTATCTCATGGTGTTCTAAGAAGCAACATACAGTTGCTTTGTCTTCTACAGAAGCTGAGTATAAAGGCATGGTTGAAGCTGCAAAGGAAGTGATTTGGGTTAAGACCCTGATGAAGAGTCTTGACATTATGCATGGGGTACCAATTATATATGGAGATAACATGAGTTCATTGTATTTAGCTGCTAATCCTGTTTTTCATGCCAGGACCAAACACATTGAGATTCAGTATCACTTTCTAAGAGAGAAGGTGATGGATAAAGAGATTGAAGTAATTCATACTTCAACAAAAGATCAGATAGCTGATATGCTTACAAAAGGCTTGGATGG
>CM035423.1:92823166-92843166 GCA_020310875.1 Ceratopteris richardii
TCTCTATCTTCTTTATACCTGTCATGTCTTTGAATCTCTGTAGCTTTGGTCCATCCAAGCTTTTGGTTAGCATATCAGCTATCTGATCTTTTGTTGAAGTATGTATGAATTCAATCTCTTTATCCATCACCTTCTCTCTTAGGAAATGGTACTGAATCTCAATGTGTTTAGTCCTGGCATGAAAAACAGGATTAGAAGCTAAATACAATGAACTCATGTTATCTCAATGAATAGTAGGTGTACTCTGAATGATGTCAAAACTCTTCATCAGAGTCTTAAGCCATATCACTTCCTTTGCAACTTCAACCATCCCTTTGTACTCTGCTTCTGTAGATGATAAAGCAACTGTGTGTTGCTTCTTTGAACACCAATAAATTAACTTATCTCCCGCATAACACAAGTATCCATAAGTTGATCTCCTATCATCAGGATTACCTACCCAATCTGCATCACTATATATCTTGATGTTTGTATCTGATGTAAAACCATAATACAAACCTTCTTTGAGTGTACCTTTAATGTACCTCAACACTCTTTGACCTGCAATCCAATGTTCTTTCCTAGGACAATGCATGAATTGAGACAAAACTCCAACTGCATATGACAAGTCAGGCCTAGTTAATGTAGCATAGATCAGACTACCAACCAAACTCTGATATTGTTTCATGTCCTTGAACTCTTCACCTCCATATCTACTCAATTTGTGATTCACCTCCATTGGAGTAGGTGCTACCCTGCAATCATTCATTTTAAACTTGATTAACAAGTTTCTCGAATACCTTTCTTGAGTCACATACACTCCGTGTTGAGTGTATGAAATCTCCATGCCCAAGAAATATGACAAATCTCCCAAATCACTGATTTTGAACTCTTTCTCCATTTGCTTCTTTAGGCTTTGAATACCTTTCTCATCTGTACCTGTAAGAATTATATCATCAACATATATGCACATATATATGAACCCATCATCACTTGCTTTAACAAGCAAGCTACTATCTGCTTTAGATACTTGGAATCCAAGTTCCTTCAAGAACTTTACAAGTATATAATTCCATGCCCTTGAGGCCTGCTTCAAAGCATACAAAGCTCTCTTGAGCTTACATACATGATCTAGATACCTTCCATCTCTGAATCCTTGGGGTTGCTCCATGAAAACATCATCTAAAATATAGCCATTCAAAAAAGCATTCTTCACATCTAATTGACATAATTTCCAACCTTTACATGCAGCAATAGCTATGAGTGCCCTGATGGTTGTCATCTTTGCCACATGACTATAGGTCTCATCATAATCAATACCATATTTTTGAGCAAACTCTTTCACAACAAGTCTAGCTTTATACCTAGACGCACTTCCATCTACAAATCTCTTTGTCTTGTAGACCCACTTGCATCCAATGATCTTCTGACTATTGGGTTTAGGAACCAAATCCCAAGTCTGATTCTCCATCAATGCATCATATTCTTCCTGCATAGCTTTCTCCCAATTCTCCTTACCTTTTGCCTCTTCATATGTAGAAGGATCTTCATTTGCCTTTATCATATTAGCATAATCTTTTGTGGCCAAAAAAGAAGTGTCATAGCTATACCTTGTAGGTTGCCACTTGTGTCTTGATGACCTTCTAAGTTCTCCACTCCTTGAGGTTTCTGGTTCGTCACACTCATGATCAAATCTTGGAACTTCTTCAACTTCAACCTACACTTCATTGTTCTCCTCTTCATCAAATATCTGAACTTTTGATTTACCTTTCTTTTGATTCACAACTTCTTCATCACCTACATAAATATTGATTGTACCTGCATACCAAGTACCTTGCTCATCAAATGTAACATCTTTTGACACAAGGAATTGTTTTGTGGATGGACTCCACAACCTATATCCCATCTACTTATCATCATATCCAATAAATACATACTTTTCAGCTTTAGGTTCCAATTTGTGCCTTAATTGTGATGGCACATATGCATATGCCAAACACCCAAATACTTTGCAATGATCTAGAGTAGGTCTCTTACCCCACCATGCCTCATATGGTGTCATACCCTGTAAAGCTTTACATGGTAACCTATTGACCAAATATGTGGCTGTGTTTACAGCCTCAGCCCACAAATAATTAGGGCAATTTTTCTCCTTCATCATTGACCTTCCAAACTCAACAAGAGTTCCATTTCTTCTCTCTGCTACACCATTTGTTGAGGAGAGTACCTGCAAGTAATTTCTCTTTTTATACCTGCATTCCATAAGTAATCACTGAACTCATTAGAGAAATACTCTCCCCCTCCATCTAACCTTAGTCTTTTCAATTTATGACCTGTAATTCTTTCTGCATACACATGATAGTGTTTAAATGTATTGAATACCTCTGAATTATCTTTGATCACATAGATAGTGATCCATCTGGTAGCATCATCAACATAAATCACATAGTACCTTGAACCATTGATACTGAAATCTTTTGATGGTCCCCACACATCTGTGTGTACCAACTCAAGCTTCTCTGAATACATAAAACCATGCTTGGAATAAGATTTCTTATGAGCCTTACCTAATTGACATGTGTTGGTAGCAGTCAAGGAACTGAAGGACTCACAAGACAAGGAAGCCAACGAAGGGAGTCGGAGCGCAGAGAAGGCACAAGCAGACAGAGTAGTCAACGAAGATCTAGCAAGTAGGCCATTATTTTTTTCATGAAGCTAAAACATATCCAAGAGGTGGACCCACAAGAAGAAGGAGCAAGTAGGGAGCTCCAGGAAATGTATGTCAAACTGTTATAAGAAATCCCTACAAACATAGTGATTTTTATCACTAAAAACCATTGTAAATATCATTTCATATTTTTGTAGCTCCATTTTGTGCAAGCCAAGGAGTCCTTGATCTTGAGGAGCTTTAGAAGTACCTACCTATGAGTTTTCACATTTTTTAGACTCCGTTTGAACCTCCAAATAGCCAGAGAACCTAATTTTTAACTAGGTCGGACACTAGGTCTGGACAGGGCCAAAAAGTAGTCAAAAACTATAAATAGAGATAAAGAGCTCATTTTTGAGCTAGCTTGTAATAGATTTGAACTGGCATGAGCATTTTGGAAGTAATCTAAAAAAACTCCATTGTCTTTCTCTTTGTCTTACTGTGTGTGCGCGTGTGTGTGTATGTGTGTGCATGTTGGTGTGCTTCTCACTCACGCACTTGTGCCTTCACTTGCTCGAGGTCATCATACCATTCTCATGTCTTCCCGGATTGACATTAAAGGAGGTGCTACTCATCACTGAGCTACACAAAATTTTGGCGCCGTTGCCGGGGGTCGAGCTTTGAGGACGAGCGTGTGATGGTAAGACGTAGAGTTGTGACATTGGCGTTGTAGGTAATTTCTTTACTTTTTCTTATTTTTCTCTTTTTTACTTCATCATCATCATCACCGTCCCTATCCTCACCATCTCCCACCTCCATCTCCATCATCGCGAAATTTTCATTTTTTTATCATATCACCTTCTCCCCTCCATTTCCCTCATTCCACTTGTGAGAGAGAGCGAGAGAGTGATTTGTGTGCACTCTTTTTGCATGTTTCTTGAGTTTTCTTGCAGGATCTGGCCATCCCACCATCTCCAGCAGGCTTCACACTTACGAATAAGCTCGAAACTGTCTCTGTGTCGTCGACCTCTGTCGATCGCGATCGACAGAAAAATCGCCTATTTGGTAAAACAAAGTACACCATAATGATGCACATGATGAGCACATCCTAAATCACTAAACACAGTAAAAAAATTCCCTGTTTTTTTGTCAATCGTGATTGACACTGTCGATCACGATCGAGAGCCACGATCGACAGACCCTGTCAATCGCGATTGATAGACGTGTCGATCGCGACCAACAAACCTCACGACCGACCGACTGCTGTGTAGGATTCAGTCAATCGCGATTGACATTGTCGATCGCGACCGACTGAAAGTTGACGATTGACACAAAAAGTTGCATTGCCAAGTGTCCATCGCGACGGACACATCCCCGATCGACTGAAATTACGGTGAAAATCCCTGAAAAGGTGTCGATCGCGATTGACACCATTGATCGCGATTGACACCATCGATCGCGATTGACACCATCGATCACGATTGTCAGGACTCACGACCGACTCTGTCGATCGCGATTGACACTGTCGATCGTGACTGACGTGTCCATCGCGACTGACATGTCGATCGTGACGGACAGACCCCGACGGCACCTCTGTCAATCGCGATTGACAGACCTGTCGATCGTGATTGACAGGCTTTTTTGGCCAATTTTCTAGGGTTTATATTACTTGATTTTGGGAAAAATTCTAGGCATGCTTATCAAGCAAATAGTGATTAGTGAGGGTCTGACACTTGTAACTTGAGAGAAAATCTTGTTTTCCTGATGACTTGTTTTACCTTGTTTTAACCCTAGATCCCTGAACTGTCATATCTTCCTCATAGGAAATGCGATTGCTGTGATTCTTGTTTTGTTGGAAAGCTCGCAGGGAGTACAACCAAAACCTCCACTAGTTACGGTAAAATTAATACCAAGATTATTAGACATAGTATTTTTAAGTGAACCATATCCAGGGGGAGGACAACTCAGGGATCTCTAGAATTGTGTTCCAGAGAGACATGGTGCAAATTGACATATGAATTACATGAATGAAAGTGATTTTTTGTTTCCTTTGAATTTAAGTGTTGAGCTAACTTTGGGACTTTTACAGGTCCATTGAGAGCACTAGAAGGCATCCAAACCAAGGGGTAATCTGCAAGCTTGAGAAATGGGTTCTTGAGCACCAAAGAACACGGGATATGCAAGAGAGGTTGGAATATTCTCAATGCCCTCTGTCCATTCCTAGCTTAGGCTAAGTGCGAGTAGTGCTAGAAGTAAGTCAGGGCAACGATAGGCATGAGACAAGTCAAGACTATCTAAGAAATCAAGTTCAAGTCAAGAGATAACCTGTGTGTGACCGACAACTTTAAAGGAAAAGAACCTAATGTGAGACGATCAATATCCAAGTGTGAAAATTAACTCAAGTGTTCCTGACGACGTGATATCAGACAAGATCATAAACACAATAATCAACTAAAAAGAATCAAGTGACTGATACAAAAGAACTCAACAACGAGGTTGTACCTTGGGTAAAAATTGGGATTGCTCAGCTAAGCATATGAACCTTAGATCAGGACGACACCTAGGAAGAGATAGACAGAGTCTTAGATCTTCAGAGGCTAGTGTCAATCATACTACTAGGTCTTGGGCCCAGCAGTTGAGCCATTATTAGCACTATCCTAGCTCTGAAACTAGTGAGTCAGAGATGTCCCACAGTATGGAGAGACCTACAGGAAGTTTAGGTGTGCCATACTTACATAGGGTAGAAGGCCCCTACAAGACGCAGCTGGAATACCTTAGGACCAACGGATTAGGTGCTAGTATCTATGAGGACGGCCTAGGAAGATCTCTGGTCCAAATGAAAAACCCACATCAATCCATTGGACTAGAGCACCCAGCTGTCAAGTTTGAAAATGGAGCATACTTGGACAAAGAAGGAAAAATATATGTAGTCACCAGTCATCCAGATACGACAGACGAATTTGGAAAGGTGATCCCGAAAATGGATTTAGGTGACTTGGAGCAAGGAAACATGGGTGTAGAACCTAGAACCCCCCGAGGAAAATCTGTTCTCACTAGGATTGTCACACCAGAGTGGATTCCCCAAGACAATAAGAGCATACATCTACTCCTGAACCGAGAGATTGATGAAGCCTTTTGGAGGTATAGATCTGATCAACCAAATGAGGTAGGAACAATCATGATATATGAGTTCAAAGATCCTGATAGCCCAGGCAGAGTGACCTACTTAGATCACGCTTCAGAGAGGATCTTTGTGGTTACAAAAAATGATAGGCATGCTTACACTTGGAAAGGTGAATTTATTTTCCCCCAACCAAGATCGAATGTGTCCTTTGGTCACCTAGGAGCTGGAACGTCCGAAGCTCATGGAGCTCAAAGAGACAGACATAGAGATAGATCAGAGGTAAGCTTTGCCAACCCAGTGGGAAGAGAAAGAACGAGAACAGAAACAAATAGAGCGGAACCTGAGGGACTTAGAGCCCCAAGGAACCAAAGGAATGTGGATGAATGCTTTCTACCAAGACCTAGAGAGCACACGAGGACTTTGAGACCGACTCAGCTAGTGAAGTCCATGAAGAACTACTTCGATGGCACAGGAGACCCATATGATCATGTGGCCGAGTTTAGGCAAGTCTTGAGAGCTGAGCAAGTTGAGGACCTATTCACGCAATATAATGCCTTTGGTCTAACCCTTAGGAACACAGCCCTTACATGGTTTCAACCATTGAATGAGAGACAATTCAGGAGCATAGACCAACTCTTAGAGGCTTTCATCCATGAATTCTCTAAAAGTGGCATAAGGCATAATACTTCCTCATTGATACATAGCTTCAAGCAGACCCCTCAAGAGACCGTGAGACTTGCAGGAAGAAGATTTAGGCAATATCTTGAGAAATGCCCTGTTCCTGAGTTACCCATACCATCCAAACAAGTTTTCTTTATTCTTGGATGGATTGCTAAGTACCAAATTGAGGTCATATGTGTACTTGAAGGACCCTAGGACTATAGAAGAGTGTGTATACGCATGTGCATCGACATCGAGGATAACCTAGGGGAGGAGTTAGAGCTTTCCAAAATCTACAAAGATTCTGATAGTGCCTCTAGTCTCTCTTCCTCGCAATCCACATCAATTGGGGAACTTGCGGAGAAAGTAGCTCAAAAACTAGGTGTCACTAGCAAACAAATTCCAAGGTTTGCCCCAGTAAAGAGGTGCTATGCTTGCGGTGGTGACCAAATGGCGAACGTATGTCCCATGATGACTCAACCCCAAGTGAACCCAAGTAGCCAATATTGCACCATAGAATGGAGACACACAAATCACACAGCACAAGACTGCCCATACAATAAGCAAGCAGTTAGGCAAACCTACCCTCAACCCTATCCACAACACGGAAGATACCAGAACCAGTACCCTCCACAGCAATATGGTAGACCACAGCTATCCTATCAACAACCCTACCAAAACCAACAAAGGCCTCAACCTTTGTTAGCTCAACAACCTCCAACCCCAGCTAATGTGATTCCTGTAAAGTATACAGCTGCAGAGGAAATTTTGAACAGAGCCATAGTCCCAGTGACTCCATTGCTTTTAGAAAGTGACCCGAGTGATCATAGTTTTGATTCCACTCACATAGATAGTCCACAGGCTTACTACATGCAGTCTCCTGAACATGGTGAGTCCTACTATAGTGAAGAACCGAGTGAACCTAGTTGGGAGTCAGATTACGCAAACGTCATGTATACAAACCCCAACCCCAGACCTCAACCTAGGCAAGTAAGACCCCCATTCCCTAGAGGACCATGCTATAGATGTCAAGGAGATCACCTCATTCATGATTGCCCCTTACCTCCATCTACACAACCCTAGTCAGTGACAATCCAAGGCTTTTGCCAAGATTGTGGAAAGGAGCATCTCTTACGAGATTGCCCAAAGAACCCCAATAATATGCCAAAAATCACTCCTATTAATGTTATTGGGTTAGTAGTAGACTCTACAGGAAGTGTGACTTCCACTGCACCAGTACAGGTAGTCACTAGAGCTCAAGCTTTGCAGCAGAACCAAAGTTTAGGCCAGGAAAAAAGTGATGAGGCTAGTGAAACTAAGAGCATAACCAAGAAGAGGACTAGAGCCTGGAGAGATAGTAGAGAAAGAATGAAGAGGCAATGGGCTAAGAAGATGAGTGAACTCGAGGAAAGCCTAAGAGAAACAAAAGGCAGGATAGTTGAACTCACATCTCAAACTCCCTCTCACACTACGCCACCACCACCATTCCCATCTCCATCCAATCCAACCCCTTCCAACCCGCCTCATACGACCCCACCACCCCCTAGAGTAGGATCAGTACTAGCAGATCCCACTCCCGAGGACCTAGATATGATGCTTAAGGCATATCAGGCCAGAATCCAAGAAGGGCCAAATGTGACAGATCATGAGAAGTGTTACTCGAGAGCGGAACTAGAGCTTGAACGAACCAAGATTTGTGCTAAGATGGTGGAATCGGCTCAAACCATGTTTGAAGCCAGTCGCCTCTTTAACATCTCTAGTTCAGCTAAGACGCAGTTGCATTTTGATGGACTGCTGGAAAGATTGGAGAGGCTGATTGCACAATCAGAAAAGGAACCCACCCCGCCAAATAAGGGCAAGGCAAGTGAAAGAGAAAGCCTACCTGACTAGGAAGCCTATGTGACTAACTCTACGGATCTAGACACATCTTCTTCTATGAATCGGTTCACACCAGAATTCCTAGGAGAGATTCAAGAAGACAAATGAGCTAAAGAAAGTGAAGTCCCTCCTCCCATTGAACTTGTGGATGACGCGCATGATCAATTCCCACAAGATATTCCTTCCATTTATGAGGAGCAGGAGAGCACCCAATCCCAAGAGAGATTAGACTTTGAGTCTAATTCTTTACACGAATTGCCCCATTTCACAGGCCCATAGGAGGCTAAGTCTACGTGTATGAGAGCACCCACTCTCATGGTAAGAAACGAAGACTCGGTCATACCTAGGAATACGGAGGTAGTAAAGAACACTAAAGTGCAGTGCAACCTCACTTTAGAAGAGCTACTCAGGGTAAGGCGAGAGCTATGGAAACATGTAGCCAAACAAGTACCAGAGATAACAAAACCTCGTTCCCAGGTACGATCGCACAGTGCTAGAGATACCTTTGGACAAGATAGGAGACATGAGCGAAGGAGAAGAAGGAAACACCTATCTTCCCATCACACATCAAGGATACACAACCAAGGCAATTCTCGACTCGGGTGCAGGAGTTGCAATTGCTACCACTTCTCTATGGAAGCGATGGGGCAAGCCTGCACTCAGGCCAATGAGAATGAAATTGCAGATGGTTGATGGTCACATAGAAAGACCCTTAGGCTTGCTAGAAGGAATAACTCTCACTACATGCGGTGTTGAGTTTGAGCACACTTTCACCATATGTGACTTTAGCAAAAATCATGCCTATGAGATGATTTTGGGAAGAACATTTATGAGACAGTTGCAAGTGGTACAGGATTGGGGAACCAATTCCTTGTATTTGCAACACCTAGGTGTTACGACCAAAGTGGATCTCAAAGATTACTCCCATAGAGATGTCCCTCCCATCCAATGGAACCCCATCCATAGAGTCAAAGATGATACTGAGTCTGTGCATTCCATAGGATCAGGATCCTCATGGATGCACGAAGACACTCACTTATGGATGTGTAAAGTGGCAGTAGAAGAAGAGAAGAGAGAAAAAGCAAGAGAAGTAGGTGAGAAAGAGACACATAGACACCTCACTGTGACGAGCATCAATGGATGTAGCCATCAATGAAGAACAATGGACACCTCACTGTGACGAGCATGGCTATGACATTTCAATCTTCTCCATAGAGCCAATCATGGGAGAGACAGTTTTGGAAGAATGTGAACCTAGCCCTGATGCATTTGAAGATGCAAGTGACTCCGATCTAGAGTCAATCATTGTAGACCCACCTTTTGCATCAGATGAAGAATACTTCTATGAAGTAGAATTTCAACCCCAAAGACACGGAGAGCTTACCAATGATGTAAGGTTAGCCACACAAGTGACCCCTAAGGATGAAGGAAAGAAAAGAAAGAAGAGAGAACTCACACCAGAAGAGGAAGAATCTTTGTTTGAGGTCTCTGAAAACTTTAAAAAGTATGAGATAGACGATAGAAGAGTCATGGTAAGGATGCCAAAACGTGAGGCTCAATCAGGAGAGGCCTATGATAACAAAGAAACCACCAAGAAAATAATTGTAGCCATGGAAGAAGGAGAAGAGAGATGCACTTACATAGGGCATGACATGATGGAAGAAGGAGAAGAGAGATGCACTTACATAGGGCATGACATGATGGAAGAACAGGAGTATGAGTTGATAGCCTTGCTAAGAGAGTACCGAGATGTCTTTGCTTGGAGCTACACAGACTTGAAAGGTGTAGACCTAGACATATGCTCACACACAATTCCCATGACCTCAGATGCGAAACCCTCTAAACAAAAGCCATACACGTATAACGATAATTATGCTGCTAAGATCAAAGAGGAGATAGATAGACTGGTAGAAGCTGGATTCATCTATGAAATTGAGCACACCGAGTGGGTATCCCCCATTGTAGTGGTGCCCAAGAAGAATGGAAAGCTATGTGTGTGCATTAACTTGAAGAAGGTTAATGCAGCCACTATTCGAGATAACTATCCGCTTCCTATCACGGAACATCTCTTAGAAAGAGTAGCAGGCAAGGAAGTATACAGTTTCCTTGATGGATTTTCTCGCTACAATCAGGTAGCCATTGCTCCCGAGGACCAGCATAAGACTACTTTTGCCACAGAATGGGGAATATTTGCCTTTAGGGTAATGCCATTTGGGCTTACCAATGCCCCTGCAACCTTCCGGAGAGTAATGTGCCATGTATTTAAAGAATTCCTGCGAAAGAATTTAGAGGTCTATGTTGATGACCTTTGTGCACATTCCAACATTAGACAAACACATATACCCGAGCTCAGGCAAATCTTTGACAATTGTAGAGAGCTTGAACCCAGAAAAGTGTGTTTTCATGGTCAGGCAAGGCAAGATTCTAGGACACATAGTGTCAAAAAATGGCATATCCACTGATGAAGAGAAAGTAAGAGCCATAGCAGAGTTGCCTAGAATGTCAAGGAAGTACAAGCTTTCATGGGGATTGTGGCTATTACCGATGCTTTATACACATGTATGCCATCATTGCCAAGCCACTGTACGAACTTTTGACCAACTTTGAGTGGACTAATGAATGTGAGAACTCTTTCAATGGGCTCAAAAGGAGGTTGTGTTCAGCACCAATCTTGACCACACCAGATTGGAATAAGCCCTTCCATGTTCATGTGGATGCATCCAATTATGCTATTGGATGTGTGCTTGCACAACCTACGGGCGAAGGTAATATGGATCTTCCAATTGCCTATGCTAGTAGACAGTTGAATGCAGCTGAATGAAATTATACCATCACTGAACAAGAGGGATTAGGCATGGTATATGCAGTTAAAAAGTTTAGACACTATTTGCTTGCAAATAAGTTTAAATTTTTTACCGATCATCAGGCATTATTGTACTTGGTAAACAAACCATGCAATACAGGTCAATTAGTAAGATGGTTTCTCTTGCTAATGGAATACGACTTTGAGGTTGTGGTGAGAAAAGGCAAGACTCACTTGAGAGCAGACCATCTCTCTAGGCTCACATCTGGAGAAGCCCCACAAGGAGTATCAGATGACCTTCCTGATGCTTACTTGTTTAATTTGGAAGTTGTACCTCATTGGGCTAAGCCATTAGTGCCAGTATTGACATACGAGCCTAACCACCCAGTCATAAACACTCAAGATAGGGAGATAGTAAAAGCCCAAAAATACCAGATCATGGCAGGAAGTATGTACAAGCACACAGATCAAGGGATCCTAGCTTGTTGTGTATTAGAGGATGAGTACGTTGAATGGTTGCAATTAGCACATGTAGGTGCATTAGAGCAACACTACTCAAAGCAACGAACCCTACAGACACTAAGGAGACTCGGAGTGCATTGGCCGACTATGGAAGCTAATGTCCATAAATTGTGCAAAGAATGCCCAATCTGTTGCACTAAACCACCTGTGGAACACGCCACTCTTTATCAAGTGTCCATAGTGCCAGATTGGAGTGAACCATTAGTAGCCTTCCTGAGGACGAGAACATTCCCTCAAGATATGACAGTGGGCAGACAAAGAAGTCTAGAACAAGAAGCCCTATATTACTCACTCATTGGGGATAATCTATAGAAGCATGTTAAAGATGGTTACCTGAAACTATGTGTCCATGAGAGTGAATATATCAAGATCTTGGAAGTTGCTCACCAAGGTGTAGCAGGAGGATACTTTAGACCAGATCGGGTGATCAAGGCAATCCTATTTGCAGGATTATGGTGGCTGACCCTTCACATGGATGCACATACCTATGTGAAGAGGTGTGATGTTTTTCAACGAACTCTGTATCCTATACGCAAAGATGAGATGCCACTAAAGCCTATGATGGGTGGACGTGCATTCTCTAAGTGGGGAATAGACTTTGTTGGTCCTATTAATCCCCCAGCTAAGGGTTCGCATGCAGAGTACATTATTGTGGCCACATACTATCTAACCAAGTGGGTAGAAGTAAAAGATACGACAAAGAATGATGCTCAGATGACCGCTAAGTTCATATTTGAGAATGTGTTCACTAGATATGGGCTACCCATAGAGCTAGTAAGTGATAGAGGCACCCATTTCTTGAATGAAGTTATTGAAAATCTTCTCCAAGAACTCTTGGTAGTACACGAAGTCTGCTCCCTATCACCCACAAGCTAATGGGCAAGCCGAAAGCACAAACAAGATTCTATGCAATGTGCTTACCAAATTAGTGAATAATAAACGCTCTGATTGGGATAAACAGCTACACCATGTTGTTTGGGCATAGAGAGTTGCCTATAAAACAGTGCTCCAAGCCACACCCTTTTAGATGGTATTTGGCCAACATGTTGTGCTACCACTAGACTTCTTGATACCTACATTGAGAGTAGCACATGAGCATGATTGGACGGGCCATGAGCTCTCCTCTAGGATTTTCGACCTTGAACGATTAGGAGAAACAAGACTGAGGGCTGCCGCAGGGATATATGCAGCTAAGAAATGACAGAAGGCATACTTTGATGCCCATGTTAAGGATAAAGGCTTGAAGGCAGGAGATTTAGTTTTATTCTACACCCTGAAACAACATGCGAGGAAATTAGAGAAGCATGGCTATGGACCTATGATCATAAATAGGATCTCAACGAGTGGAGCAGTACAACTAGCCACATTAGAAGGCGATATTTTACCTAGCTACATAAGCGGGTGCAGAGTCAAGTTATATCAAGAACCTTTGACTGAAGAGATGCTAAATTGACTCAACATTGCCAAAAAACGCAAAGAGGAAGAAAAGCGAATTTGGGAAGAAGCTCAAGCAGAAGCTTTAGAACGCATTAGAAGGAGGAAGTTGAGACAACATGGTAGGGATCAGCCCAGGGTAGATGACTATGCGGACCCAGGATATCATATGGCAATGTGTGAAGTCTCCGGAATAAGTGCCCATAGAATAATCGATCGACGTCCATTCGTGACCTTAGAGATAGGACAAGGAATTAGTGCAAAGATTGTGCGAGCATTGATTGACTCAGGTGCAGCCACTAGTGCGGTGAGACTCTCTTATTGTCAAGAATTGAAATTAAAAGTCAATCCTATAGAGGCATATCTCATACGATTGGGAGGTGTGGAAACCCCTTGCATGGGCGAGGTGGAGCTTCCCCTCCACATTCAAGATGTCTTAATGACAATGAAAGTACTAGTGTATCAAGATGAGGACCTCACTGAGCCTCTGGTCTTGGGTCAAGACTGGATCTATGACCATGCAGTCAACTTAAACCTAAGAAGTGGACTTCTTCAGGTTTGGGTCAATGAGAAACGCATTACAATTGAGTTAGAAAATGAAGCACTCAAGGAATTAGGCAAGGCACACACTCCTGGTCCTTCCAGGAGTACACATGAAGATGACCATGCTGTTCTTGTCCAAAACTATTTGATGTAGAGGAATGATGATCTCAATAAAGAAGTCAAGGACACAACGGAACTCCCTTCTTTTCCAAAGGCCAGAGGGATGCAACAACCAATGGTAGATCAAATACAGAAGACTACCTATGCTGGAGGCCAAAAGAACGTGAGAAGCAGGATGTCTTAGCCACTGAAACAAGTGTGGGTGCGGAAAGGCAAATAGCCTGTTGCGATCAAGCCAACCACACAGGCAAAACTTCTTATTAGTAATCAACAACACGACACTAATAAGAAGTCTTTCAGAAATTCTTCTGCGAAAGTGAAGTCTATTTGGGTACCCAAGAAGTCGATGAAGGCTAGCCCACAATCAAGACAAATTTGGGTGCCTAAGGCTTGCTTGCGGGCTCAAATAGCTACATAGAGGCCACACCCTGTACAACATGGTTCACTCACTCGAACATCTGATACCCATTCTTATACATCACGCACGAACACATATTCTCCCATGGGCACAAGTATAATCAGTTGTAAATGGGTCCCTAAAAAGCCTCATTTCCAAGCAGACACTCTTATAAATCCCTCCAGAGTCTCCACAAAATCAAGACCAATAGCCATTTTGTTTGTTTGGCAGCCCAAAACGTGTAATAAACCCCCCGATCCTCGTTTGTAGATTCATACCCACTTACTAACTACATCACTCATACACCACACCTTTCCGTTTAGCTCTTAGGATTATCCATTCTCTAACTACACACATGATCACCAAGCACTTATTGACCTACTAACTTATCACTAAAATCATGTTAATGTTGTAACGGGGACACATGAACACTTCGTGTCCGTTTGCAATGTTAACATTCATTTGTATATTCTCACAGAACTGGTGACCAGTTTCCTTGATATGGCCGAGGTAGGAACTAGCTCCCAGGCGGGCACCAGCCCTCAGATTGTGGATATTGAAAGTCTTCCTATTGAGGAGGAATTGAAGGAGCATCCAGTGGCATTGAGAGCATTACATGCAATACCGGTGTAGAATCCTCCACAGGGGCACACAATGCCAGTCAGCAAAAACTCACATTGGTTCAGTGATGTGGCAGGACCTCTGGGAGAAGGCACTTACCTGTGGGAGGCAAAGATAGAGTTCAACGGGCACTGGGGCAGGTATCACTTCTTCACCAGGGAATTTGAGAGACTTCAAAATAATGAAGGATTGAAACTGATATGGAAGAAGGTGGGACTATACGATTACTTCAAAGCCCAATTGCCAAAGCCCGACTTTCTTAGATGCTCGTATTTGATTAGCACCCTCACTCGGAGCAAAGAGAAAAAGGGATACAACACCTTTGTCCTCCCATCTCTCAAAAGGGGCAATGAGTTGAAGCGGTTCAAATTGACGAATAATTTGGTAAGAGAACCCTCGACATGAAAGGTATGCATATCCCCACCAAAAAAGAGACAATGGTCCCAGATATCATGAAGAACAGGAATATGAAGAAACTAAAAGACATGGTGGCAATGACACCGACTATTGCCATTCACTTGCGAATGGTCATGCAGCATTTCACATTCCCCGCTCAAGAGAGGTTCACAATGCCACCCAAGAAGATATGGTTCAATCTATATTTAGCAGACACCTTCGATCTAACAATCAACATGCCTCATTGGATTATTGATCAAATGCACTTGGCACATCAACGGTGGTATAAGAAGCAAAAATCGGTATTGTATGGATGTTGTGCTCTCACGAGGATCGTTTACAGATGCTTGGCATATGATGTGCCAATTCAACGGGCGCTTGTTTGGACTAGGGTGAAAGAATTTCAATGCAGATTGTCAACCACAGGGCCTCCCTCCAAGAAAATGAGAGGTGCAGTTCAGATGCCTTGTGCACAGGCCCGAGGTGCTACCTTGACACCAGAAACCACCCCACGGCTTCCCAGGCGAGTGCAACCATCCACTATAAGGTTACCAAGGCATAGCACAGAAGGCCCGAACCTAGTGTTTCCACCGGTACCAACTGACTTAGAGTTCCCTCATGGCTTTACATTGGAAGATCTAACGGATGAGGAGGTGGCCAGAATAATCAATGCTACCAATTTAGAAGTGGAAGTAGAGGAGGCAAGCGGGCAGCAGACAGATACCGTCCAACCCCATCTAGTCCAACCAACAGTAGTCGAAATGGAGGATGATGAGGAAGAGGAGCAAGAGGAAGAACAAGAAGGACTATCTGATGAAGAAGAGTATGAATATGAGCAAGAAGTTGTACAGGGACTTGAAGGAGCCCCCGCTTATACAAAGCAATTGAAGAGATTATATGATACCATCAATCGAGTTCAAGAACAACACAAATTATCCTTGGCAGCAGGAAAGGCCCTGATGAACCAAATCCTTGAAGACGAACGCGTAGATGAGCAATACAGGGAAACCCTTGATATGATTGCTGACGCATTGGGGGTACCTGAGATGGTGCATACAGCTCTAGCACACTCGAGAAGATCGGAGCGATGATACGGCAAACACCCCCCTCGATCAGAAAACAAATGAATGTATTGGTATCAGAACCACAGAGCAGCACATCCACAACCATGGGCACAGCTCATACCATTCATGACACTGAGGAAGCCCATACATCCAGTGCACCCCCGTCACCCCCCTTACCCTTTCTCCCTCCAACTCCACCACCTTCACCTCCCACTATCGGTGTAACCACTACTATCACCACCCTAGGGTCCACTTCCCATACCAAAGCACAGACCGTTAGTCAACCCACACAACTGATCACCACGTCTCTTGTATACACTACCACTGACACTGTAATTCTAACTGTAGCGACGAAAAATCCCGTTCCCCCGATTACGCTTCCTGGTAGATCATATTCACAACTACACACACCAATTTACACCTTCACCACCATCACCGCACCCACAATTCCCATGTTCACAATCACTCCCACGACCGCATCCACCTTTGATCTCATGGACATATCACCCACCTCCGCACCCCTCCCTCCCCCCATACGTCCACAATCTCCCATTCCCCCACCACCAACTTCACCCTTTTCAAGCACAGCATACATGCTCTCATTCCCTTTTCCCTTCCCTTCTACATTCAACACTTTTCTCGCATCCACCCCCGTTAATAATGTATTTAATAACATGTACCAGTGTATGTATCAGCTGCAACATCATTACCAGCACCTAGACGCACAGCATACGAGCCTCTTCAGAGACCATGAAAGGCTCCAAGCACGATTCATTGATTTAGAGAAGGAGAAGCAGCTATTACAACAGCAATATACTACATTGCAAGCACAACATGATCAATTAGTTGCCAATCTACCCCAGTTAGATAATGAAGAAAAACAACAGCTTGATGACATGTTACATGCTCAGATCATAAACAATCTCAAGCTTCGATGCAATCTCGCCTTATTATGGAAGCACATGTCCGTAGCACTCGAAGAAAATAAAAGACTACAGAAACAGAACGAAGAAAACCTAGAAACAGCAATGGAAGGTTACCCGCATGAAATCGACCTAGAGAATTTCAAGGCCATTCCCTCGGAGAATATGCAAACTGTGTTGGAAACCCATGCCGACCTCCTGGAAGCCCACGCAGCATTAGAAAGAGAAAGAGATGATCTACTAAAGCAATTGGCAACTCAGCAGGAGTCACCAAACAGAGTCACAACAGCAGCCAACACATCTGAAGAAGTCATAGAACTCAGAGCAGAACTAGAAGAACTACGAAGTAAAGTTCTTCAATACGAGCGTCAACCCTCTCCCCTAGTGGAACCGGAACCTGAAGACTTAGTGCCAATTGAAGTGGGGGAGACTTTTGAAGACCCATATGTTCCCATGCCAATACCCGGAGGTAAGCAAACAGAAGAAGGAATGGACACGATTGAGATCAAAGCTCCTGAATGGATGCAAAGGTTGGAGAAGTTTGCTACAACCCATGATGAGAGAGTTGCAGTTCAAATAGCATCTATGTCACGACTGGAAGAAGTCATCATAAAATCAAATTACTTCAGAAACCTCTCCCATCATAGGTGGATCGGCACGTCCGATGATCTCTATGTTCCATTCTGTGTATTAATGGCAGATTACAATGCTGAAATCAAGCAACGCACAACAAAAGAACCAACCTCGGCGACACAGTTTGCACTAGATGACATCCCTGCAAGTGCCAAGCAGGGGAATATACATCAACCTACTTGGAGGATCCGTCTGCTTGAAACCTACCCCGAGATGGTACGCACGTGGAATAACATGCCTTTTTATATCAAGTATAATCCTTGCTATTGCCTTGTCTTTCGAAGAAGGTCTTGGCCAGAGTACACCAAAACAGTTTTGATGGTTAAAGGATGTGAAAAGTGGCTAAATTATGTGTACCTAGCACCTCCTCATGGCCAACCCACAGTCAACTACATGATTTCAACCATCCGACACTGGGTAGTCAAATTCAAGAATGTCCCAGATGTCATGGCACAGATGTGCCCCAAAATTTTTGAGCTCATGCTGGTTACATTCAGGACATTTAGGAATATCAAAGAACCTCATCTTTCGGCTATTGGATTTAATGAAGGGAATCAGGACCTTGTCTACGATATGAGCACCACACCATCCGTTAACGTCGTATATGCGTGGCACGCTCGTATAAAGTATCTACCTGCCTGCTTCAAATAGATGTTTGAAGAAATTTTTATCACAGGATTCTGGGAATATCATTCAGAGATATTCATTCCCAGACCATCTCACATATTACAGTTATTTGCTGTGGAACAAGTTCTACATTCAGAAAAGCTACGTATGCCACATCTAGAAGTTCCAAGGCCAGTAGACTGGGATGCCCTACTCAGTGATTTGGCCAAAGGGTTGAGAATAGCAGAACATCATTTAGCCACAGACGTAGTGGAGTATTATATCCAATGACCCACTCAACAAGGGTCTGTCAGAGACGACAGACACGAGAGAGGGGGGGGGGGTGTTGGCAGCAGTCAAGGAACTGAAGGACTCACAAGACAAGGAAGCCAACGAAGGGAGTCGGAGCGCAGAGAAGGCACAAGCAGACAGAGTAGTCAACGAAGATCTAGCAAGTAGGCCATTATTTTTTTCATGAAGCTAAAGCATATCCAAGAGGTGGACCCACAAGAAGAAGGAGCAAGTAGGGAGCTCCAGGAAATGTATGTCAAACTGTTAGAAGAAATCCCTACAAACATAGTGATTTTCATCACTAAAAACCATTGTAAATATCATTTCATATTTTTGTAGCTCCATTTTGTGCAAGCCAAGGAGTCCTTGAGCTTGAGGAGCTTTAGAAGTACCTACCTATCAGTTTTCACATTTTTTAGTCTCCGTTTGAACCTCCAAATAGGCCAGAGAACCTAATTTTTAACTAGGCCAGACACTAGGTCTGGACAGGGCCAAAAACTAGTCAAAAACTATAAATAGAGCTAAAGAGCTCATTTTTGAGCTAGCTTGTAATAGATTTGAACTGGCATGAGCATTTTGGAAGTAATCTAAAAAAACTCCATTGTCTTTCTCTTTGTGTTACTGTGTGTGCACGTGTGTGTGTATGTGTGTGCATGTTGGTCTGCTTCTCACTCACGCACTTGTGCCTTCACTTGCTCGAGGTCATCATACCATTCTAACGTCTTTCCGGATTGACATTAAAGGAGGTGTTACTCATCACTGAGCTACAACATGCCTCACATATGTATGTCATATGTTGACCTGCAACATTAGGCAATCCAAGCACTAAACCATTGTTAACCATATCTTTGATACCTCTTTCATTGAAATGTCCAAGCCTCTTGTGCCAAAGATCTAACTCAGAGATCTTATGTCCTCCATAGGTGAACAAGGCATGACCAACATTACCTTGGATCTTCAATGTGAACAATCTTCCTTCTTTCTTCCGTGAAACAATTTGTTTATACCCATTGCTAGGGTCTTCCACAAACACTCCTTCATTAGTGAACCTAACTTCATAACCTTTTTCAACAATTTGTCCTACACTTATCAAATTCTTAGGAATTGTAGGAACATACAAGACCTTACTCAAGAGAGTACTTCCATCCTTGGCCTTCACTAATCCAATTGACTTCACATTGTGCTTTGTATTGTCACCTGTTTGAACTACATGATTAGTTACCTTATTTTCCAAATCAGTCATCAATGCTATGTTACCACTCAGGTGATTGCTACACCCTGAGTCAATGTAAAAGACTCTTTGGTTTTCACTTTGCCTTTCACAAGTTGCATTCATTATCAATGTTGAATCTTCCTTCT
>CM035423.1:92875666-92953166 GCA_020310875.1 Ceratopteris richardii
AGGTAGTAGAGTTAAGATGGCTCCTTGAATCTCTTCTACAAGGAAGTGAAGAGCATCAATATAAACCTATAAGACACCATGATAGAGTATAAAATTAAGATTGAAAAGGTAAACAAGAGAAATTATCCATAGAGAGATTATAAAATGTCTAGCTACATGGGAAAAGGATTTTTAACTACATGGGAAAAGGATCAAGGCCAAATTTGGTAGAAAACAAAAGGAATGAGAAAGAAAAAAGGTAAGTTTGGTATTATCCTAACATATTCTAATGTCCTTATTTTCCATATTCAAAAGTTAGGCACTTCCATGAGGGTTTGGAGAGTTTGGAGAGTCTCTACTCTACCTCTATCATACAAACAAACACTTAAACCAATAATGAAATGAACAACCTAAGAAATATTCCAAATATTATAGTAAATTATTCTAAAAACAGTGTAGATTCTATAAGAAATCAAATACATGATCATGAAATAATAACCTACATATATGATGCACTAAGAACTAATAAGAAATGGAAATTATTTATGACTTCAATATGCATTCACTTGGTAGTACATTTAGTGTTGTGTTGTTCTCCAAGCTTCTTCTTCTTCTTAATTGTGTTGTTAGTGTGCTATAGAAGACCTCAAACTCCAAAAATTGGTATTAGAGCACGTTGAGACCATCTAGGGCATCATTGAAACCCCTCCAATCAAGTCTCAAAATAATTTATTTTGGCCTCTAAACACATTATCAGAGTGGTCATGTAGGAAATTTCATGCTCGTGCCAAACATATATACAAGTTTCAGTTTGCCATCACATGACCCCTCAGTCTGCTACAATTTAAGTAGAGCTCAATAGGGTGTTTATGTTCAATGTTTTCAAATACAATCATTTTTTTGCATCAATGTATTTAATCACTAGCCATGGATGAAATAATGATGTATTCAATATGTTAGTCGAGGATAAGTTGGATGGTACTAATTACCCATGGTGGGCATTATATGGTGTGTCATGTATTGGTTGCAAAAGGTTTGTGGAAAATTATGTAGGGTGTTGAAAGATGTCCTACTACACCTACAAATACAATTATTGAAGGTGATGAAAATGGCATTGAAGATGATGATCTTCAATCTCCTAGTTGTGTTGCAGTTCTTGTTTCACCCATTGCAAAGCAACTTTGTTGGGATGGCATAGTCGCTCATGCATATGCATTGATAGCTTTGCCTGTCAAACATGCCATTATCCCTCGTATTCGCTCTTGTAAGACAACAAAGGATGTTTGGATACACTTACAACATTGTACTAGGCCCAAAATGAGGGTTGTGTTGCTTACCTCCAAAAAGAGTTGGAGAGTAAGCATATGAATGATTCAAATTGTACGGATATTTTCTTTATAAAGATCAAAGATTAAAAGTAGGAGTTGATTTTTGTTGATGAAATCTTGATAGATAGTTCACCTCTACACACTATTCTTAATGGCCTTCCAGATGCATATCAAAGTTTTGTTTCTACTCTTCCATTGATGATGAAAGGCGATAAAAATTCCCTAACATTTAAGGATTTATTTTCTATTGTGTTGTAGGAAGATCAATCCAAGGAGAGCAAGTCAATTATGCATGTTGTACATCAAGCTTTATTAGCTAGTCAAAAGGGGCAAAAGTAAATTGATCTCATCTACTAGTAACTAGAAATCTGCTAATGTTGCATAGTTGAAAAGGGAAGATAAAGATGACAAGAAAATAGAAAAGCAGAAATAGTTTTGCAAATATTCTAAGTTGAATGATCATGTCACAAAGATTTGTCCTAGACTGGGTGCAAAAGAGGCAAAGAAGAAAGACATGGGAATCGATGTTGCAAAGGCCTCTACACCTAAAAGAGGATCTGGTAATCCTGTTCAGAATGGATGGTCATTTACTATTGTTCCCAGCTATGATCCATCTTATCATGAGTAGTGTATGTCTACAATAGACTAAGATGTTTGGTACTTTGATAGTGGGACAACCAAACATATTACCTCACCACATACTTTCTTCAGTTCACTTGAGCCTACCCTAAAGGGAATATTGTCACATGTGCTAATAAATCCTCTTATCATATAATGGGAGTTGGTAGGATCATTCCAAATACTAATAATGGTAGTTCTTTCACCTTTTTAGTTGCTTTATATGTCCTAGGGATCAAGAAAAATTTGTTGTCGATTTTAGCATTAGCCTTCCTTTCAGCAATTCCATTATGTTGAGGTGTATATGGCACTCTACACTGATGTTTTATCCCACATTCAGATAGAAATGGATTAAAATCGGAAGACATATATTCCCCCCCTAGATCAGATCGGAGGGTGCCCATTTTACATGATGATAGATTTTTAGACAAAACTAGAAACTGTTTGAAGCACATAAACACTTTGGACTTTACTTTCAATGGATATAACCATGCATGCCTAGAAAAAAATCATCGATGAAAGTCACGAATTAAAGATAGTTCCCAAAAGAAGGTGTGTGCATAGGACCACAAACATCACTATGAACAAGCTACAATTTTTGAGTAGCTCGAACTAAACCATCTTTTGGGAAGGAGGAATGCTTCATTTTGCCCAAAATACAGCCTTCACATACATGTTTACCAAGTGCCTCAAGTTTGGGAAAAGAGGATACCATTTAAAATTTCTAGAGGTGTAGCAAACTAGCAAAATTCAGATGACCAAAGCATGCATGCCAAAGCTTTGCATCTCACATGGCCTAAAAATCTTGAACTACACATGCTAAATCATTCACAGATTTTTCATGATCTATGAGCTTATACTACCCACGATATAAAATGCCAAAAGCAATAAAGATGACATCATTTGACACTCATGAGTTGTACATCTGTCATCAACAAATTTTATGACCAAGCCAATCTTGGCTAATGTTGAAACTCATAATAGATTTTTCTTGGTCCCTAGCATAAACAAAGTATTTGACAATGTAAAAGAACTACCGCCAGCAGTAGTTAGGATGATATTGCCAACTTCCATAACAGGATAACAGGAGTTGTTGGCACATGTGATAGTATTCCCTTTAGGGGTAGGCTCAAGTGAAGTGAAGAAACTGCACTGCGAGGTAATATGTTTGGTTGCCCCATTATCAAAGTAACAAACATCTTAGTCTACTACAAACATATAGTTCCCATGTGAAGATTGATCATAATTGCATGAGCAGGATATGGTCCTAGGAAGGTCATTTATGAGGGACCTCAAAGTGGTCCAAGACTAGGGAATCGACTCATTGCACCTACAACATCTATGTCTGATTACTAAAATCAATCTAATGTATAGATCCCAAGAAGATATGCCACCATTGATTGATACATCAAGAGGTGGAGAAATTATCCATGATTAGACAACTTGTGAATCATATTGAATCAAAGGAGACACTCACATCTAGATATATGGGCCAATCATGCCCAAAAATAAGGGAGAAATAATTTAAATCTTGAAGAAACAATTCGTGGTGATAAATGACATGCGAGGACCCCTCCCCCATAATATTGCAACCAAGATGGATGGGGAGATCGAGCCACATAGTTGGATGCAGTCCTAGACACTTTGGTGGTATAAAGCTTTAACGTAGGAACCTACTATCGTAGAGTGTTTTACATGGTCTTGCACATCTTTTTGTGGTTCTTTCCATATAGGAACTAGAAAAGGTTGAACACATGCCAAAGTCCATAGAGCGAAACAATAATGATGGACTCAAGGTTTGATAGTGGAAAAAAGCACCTAATGGGAGTTTGGACTTTAGCTTATGAAGAGGAGATGGTAGGATCTAGTATAGCAATCTAGCACATACTATCCCAAGGGAAAGATGGAAAATTTATGATGATAAAGATAAAGAAAGTTTGACAAATTTGATCGACCAAAAGACTTTAAAACATATCAAGTAGAGCAAAGAAAGGTGGAATGAAAGATGACCCAAAGAGAAGCCACAACTAGAAGTGCGAAGGAAAACAAAGGGGAATCCAAAAGAGTGGTTGTGACTATATAAGTTGTAGAGGAAAAGTGAATTTACATTGGGTGTGATTTTATGGAAGAGCAACATCAACACTTCCTATCATAGTTGAAGTACTAGAGATGCATATTTTCTTTGAATGGAGTGGAGCCAAAAATGTGTGCAATTAGGATCCTACAAACCCGCTAGCGCAAAGCACAACCAGCGTAAATGTCAATCCAGGTAACATGATCCTATTCAAGTTTATAGATACACACCCCTTAGAATCTATATAACTTCAAACAATAGTATTTGGAGAAAGATCAGGCCACATGCACATCCAAATAACAAGAAAAAAGCATCTAGAGCATGGAAAAATTCTTACCATAAGTAGAGAAGGCTCCAAATGAAGATGATATGCCAGATAAGAGACCAAGAACCAAGATGCACGAAATTTCACTCTCTTTCATCCAAAATGTAACTTGAAATTAGGTTTTCTTCCCTTTATAGTTATTTGACTCTTTTCACATTGATTTGGACAGAAAAACGTAAAAAAAATAAAGTCATAGAGTTTGTTTTAGCATCAAAAGCAAAGCAAAAATTCCTAAAAAAATTATACAGTGATGCATATGAACTCCTAAGGTTCTACTCCTTTTCATTTACAAAAAATGGGTAAGATTACAAATAGAAAAAATTCCATAAAGAGGATACAAAATTCCATAAAAATTTCAAGGACTCTTTGATAGGTAGAAAATTCCATAAAAATGATACAAAATAGGCATAAAATGTCATGTGGTTTCTCTTGTGGTTCCATACTCCTTCAATGACACTTATTTAGCTCTTGAAATTCTCCAAGTCATAAAACATATATCTAATGGCCCAAATAAAAAAGAATTGTTGGGCCCTTTTAGGTCTTCAGCCCTTTATTCATGTCTTTTCTTCATTTGCATGTGCTAACAACTCCCCCTCCCTAGATTTTGCCATCCTTGGCAGGCATATGATGGGCATGTTGAGATCAATGTTGTTGTGAGTTCTGTGGGAAACTTGGTCTCTATACTGATGTTCTCTTGCCAAAACCATTAACTTTACATTCCATTGGATACCTTTAGCTTCTACAATAGCTAGATCTAGTTCGAACTATTTTATTGCTAGTGCCATGGTCGTGAGGCATGTTGTGGGAGCTTCGTCTTTGCAAACTATTAATGGGTGCCTTTCCCAAAATCTTGTATGAAAGCCCAGTGTGAACTTTTGCATTGGTGATTATTTAAGTATTCGCATCACTTATAATGTTCAAGTAGTAGTTGTATCAACAATGGAAGATCATAGAACAACTTCTTTCATTTGATCATGAAGTGAATCAGTATCCCACTTTGGACCTTTCTTGTGCGCTATCCTTAACGTTGAGAGAATTTTACTCTCTCTCTCTCTCTCTCTCTCTCTCTCTCTCTCTCTCTCTCTTATTTATCTGCTGATATATGTTCTACCCTCTTCTTGCATGCATCCATCTTTTATAAAAGGGTCAAAGGTTCTTTAAATCCCACTTCAAATGTTTGAAAAAAACATTCTTTCATACTAAATTAGGTCCATGTGTTTTTATGCTTCCACGCTCCTCCACCACACTCCTAGACCATGTGCAGTCCTATGGACTCGCCACATGTTTGGGGCTACACGGGTACAACCTTTCTTTGTATTGATTCATAATTTAGTTACAATGCTTGGGCCAATACAGTGCTTCACCAAAAAATATGCAAAACTACAAATATAGTAATCCAATCGACGACCTAACACTGGCACACATGGTGGACTCAAACCCTTATGCAAAAAAATCATCATCTACAATGCCCTGAATATAGAAGGTACGAGCCTCCTCAACACTTCTTTTGATTTTTTTTTGTAAAGCCTTCAGAAGCTTTTATACATGGTTTGCATCTAACAATTGAGCATCCGGACTAGAGAAACTTGTTGCAACATCTTGGTTTACTAAAGACTGACTCTGCTCCAATAAAAAGGCTTCTTATAAGTAAAAATCATTTTTCAATGTGGTGCAGCATCGGATTTTACTATCTTCAACTTCTGACTCGACTCTCTTTAGCTTCTTCGTCTGAATTCCAACCTGATTCTCGAGGTGCTACATCTACTAAGATCGAAATTCAATGGTTTTAAAATATGCTTACTTCTCCTTCTAAATAGCCTCAAGCTCTTTCTTCAGCTTAATAGAAACACCAATTTCTTTTGTCAAGGCTCTTTCTGAAAGAACTCTTCCTTTTTCACTACTAGTTCAGCCTCCCATTGAACAGGTTTAGCATGCATTTTGGTGCGGGTGTGTTCCAGTGCAGTGAATTTTCTAGTGATAAGATCTACAATTGAGCCAATTCTTGTCAATGCTACATCTTTTTTGGCTAAATCCTTCTGTAATTGGACCAACTCAAGATCTTGAGTGGCCACTTGTTGTTGGAAATGTGCTTCACTGGCTTTGAGACCTAGCAAGTCTTATTGAAGCGAGCAATGTCTACTTCCAAGAGGTCCAGTTTGTGTTCGAACTCCTGCTAGATCACCTGCTTTTCTGCATTCATCTGAGACTAGAGCACCTCTGAGACTTGAATCAAATATCTCTTAATGCTAGCCAATTCTGTAAACGAGGGGGAAGGATGAGTAGGCAATGGTGTTGTTATCCCTATAGGATGTGGAGGCATTGTAGAGGATGCATGGGCGACTTCAACATCAGTAGAATGATGTAGCTCACTGATCAGTAGCACCTCCTTTAATGTCAATCCGGGAAGAAATGAGTATGGTATGAAGACCTCGAGCAAGTGATGTGCACAAGTGGTGATGGAGAAGCACACCAACATGCACACACATACACACACACGCACACACATAAGAAAAAAGAGTTAGACAATGGACTATTCTCAAAACCATGTGCAATCAGATAGGGATGTATCTTCTCATACCAAGCACGTGGTGCTTGCTTTAAACCATATAATGCCTTCTTTAACTTGCACACCTGGTTTTCATGCCCTTTCTGCATAAAGCCACGGGGCTAAAAAACATACCCTTCTTCATGAAAGTCACCATTCAAAAATGTAGTTTTAATGTCCAACTGATGTACATTCCAACCATGGTGGGCTGCAAGTGCACAGATGCTATGAACAGTAGTCATTCGACAAGTAGGTGCAAAGGTTTCATCAATATCAATGCCTCTTTGCTCCGCATAACCCTTTGCAACAAGCCTAGCCTTATACCTGTCAACTGTACCATCAGGCTTACACTTCAACTTGTATACCCACTTAGTCCCAATGGCCTTCTTGTTGGGAGGCATTCTACAATAGCTAGATCTAGTTTGAACTATTTTATTGCTAGTGCCATGGTCGTGAGGCATGTTGTGGGAGCTTCGTCTTTGCAAACTATTAATGGGTGCCTTTCCCAAAATCTTGTATGAAAGCCCAGTGTGAACTTTTGCATTGGTGATTATTTAAGTATTCGCATCACTTATAATGTTCAAGTAGTAGTTGTATCAACAATGGAAGATCATAGAACAACTTCTTTCATTTGATCATAAAGTGAATAAGTATCCCACTTTGGACCTTTCTTGTGCGCTATCCTTAACGTTGAGAGAATTTTACTCTCTCTCTCTCTCTCTTATTTATCTGGTTCACGAGACCATCAAGAAAAGCCTCCTTACATCTACCTGATATATTTTCTACCCTCTTCTTGCATGCATCCATCTTTTATAAAAGGGTCAAAGGTTCTTTAAATCCCACTTCAAATGTTTGAAAAAAACATTCTTTCATACTAAATTAGGTCCATGTGTTTTTATGCTTCCACGCTCCTCCACCACACTCCTAGACCATGTGCAGTCCTATGGACTCGCCACATGTTTGGGGCTACACAGGTACAACCTTTCTTTGTATTGATTCATAATTTAGTTACAATGCTTGGGCCAATACAGTGCTTCACCAAAAAATATGCAAAACTACAAATATAGTAATCCAATCGAGGACCTAACACTGGCACACATGGTGGACTCAAACCCTTATGCAAAAAAATCATCATCTACAATGCCCTGAATATAGAAGGTACGAGGCTCCTCAACACTTCTTTTGATTTTTTTTTTTAAAGCCTTCAGAAGCTTTTATACATGGTTTGCATCTAACAATTGAGCATCCGGACTAGAGAAACTTGTTGCAACATCTTGGTTTACTAAAGACTGACTCTGCTCCAATAAAAAGGCTTCTTATAAGTAAAAATCATTTTTCAATGTGGTGCAGCATTGGATTTTACTATCTTCAACTTCTGACTCGACTCTCTTTAGCTTCTTCGTCTGAATTCCAACCTGATTCTCGAGGTGCTACATCTACTGAGATCGAAATTCAATGGTTTTAAAATATGCTTACTTCTCCTTCTAAATAGCCTCAAGCTCTTTCTTCAGCTTAATAGAAACACCAATTTCTTTTGTCAAGGCTCTTTCTGAAAGAACTCTTCCTTTTTCACTACTAGTTCAGCCTCCCATTGAACAGGTTTAGCATGCATTTTGGTGCGGGTGTGTTCCAGTGCAGTGAATTTTCTAGTGGTAAGATCTAGAATTGAGCCAATTCTTGTCAATGCTGCATCTTTTTTGGCTAAATCCTTTTGTAATTGGACCAACTCAAAATCTTGAGTGGCCACTTGTTGTTGGAAATGTGCTTTACTGGCTTTGAGACCTAGCAAGTCTTATTGAAGCGAGCAATGTCTACTTCCAAGAGGTCCAGTTTGTGTTCGAACTCCTGCTAGATCACCTGCTTTTCTGCATTCATCTGAGACTAGAGCACCTCTGAGACTTGAATCAAATATCTCTTAATGCTAGCCAATTCTGTAAACGAGGGGGAAGGATGAGTAGGCAATGGTGTTGTTATCCCTATAGGATGTGGAGGCATTGTAGAGGATGCATGGGCGACTTCAACATCAGTAGAATGATGTAGCTCACTGATCAGTAGCACCTCCTTTAATGTCAATCCGGGAAGAAATGAGTATGGTATGAAGACCTCGAGCAAGTGATGTGCACAAGTGGTGATGGAGAAGCACACCAACATGCACACACATACACACACACACGCACACACATAAGAAAAAAGAGTTAGACAATGGAAGTTGTAATTAAGATTAAAACACAATTACAAGAGCTCTCCTTTAATTCAAACTACAATTTGTTCTCCCCAAAAATGAGCTCTCTAGCTCCTTTTATAGTTTTTGACTAGCTAGTGGCCATGTCTAGACCTACTGTCCAGCCTAGTTAAAAATTAGGTTCCTAGGCTATTTTGAAGGCTCAAACAAGCTCTAAAAATTATGAAAATTGGTACATAGATACTTCTAATACTCCTCAAGCTTGATGACTCTTTGTCTTGAAAAAAATGGAGCCGAATCTACCAAAAATGGTATTTACAAGGTTCATCTAGTGATGAAAATCATTGTTAAAAAGGGATTAGGTTGGAAAAATTGAATGGCCTACTTGTCGGATCTTCTTTGACTGTTTTGCCTGCTTGGCCCTTCTCTTTGCTCTAATTCCTTATGTCAACTCCCTTGTCTTGAGATGCCCTTGTCTTGAGATGCCCTTGTCTTGAGATGCCTCCTTAACATCTAGCCGATATATTTTCTACCCTCTTCTTGCATCCATCGATCTTCTATAAAAGGGTCAAAGGTTCTTTAAAGCCCACTTCAAATGTTTGAAAAAAACTTTCTTTCATACTAAATTAGGTCCATGTGTTCCTATGCTTCCTAAGCTCTATATGAACTTATTATCTCATAAGGTTTGTTCGTTGGACACTATTCGACTTTGATGTCTCTCATCTTCCATGTGTGTGTGTGTGTGTGTCTTTTGTGCCTTATAATAATGATTCAGATTCATGGAGAACTATATATGAGACATCCTTTTAAAACTGATAATCTACTTGAAGTATTCTTTTGGCCCATAAAAAATTAGTGACTGATTGCATTGACTATTTAGTGACTTTTTAGTCCATTTGTTTAGTGACTTTTTAGTGTATATACCTATTTTTAGTGACTTTTTAGTCCATTTGTTTGGGGGAATAACTAAATAGGGATATCCTTTATACCCCTTGAGGCCAAAATAGTTCAAATAAATAATTTCAAAAGTACTCCCCGCCTCCATCCAGCATGAAGGGTGGAAGATAGACAGAAATCTAAATGTGAATCGCATGCAAGAGGAGCATGCTCGAACGTCGCTAGGTCAACAGAGAAGATTGTCCTCTATGTGTGTTTGTGATGGAGGCAATGGCTTGGAAGAAGATTGCCCTCTGTGTATGTTCATGATGGAGATGATGGATTCATTCAATCATGGGAAAAGTATGTAATGTAATGCTCCTATTAGGCGGATCCCCATTTTGGGAGAGGAAAAGGCAGATGTATATGATAATATATTTTTTTTGGGGGGGAAATGGAGGACCCATGAAGTATAGTATATGTATTTTCATGAGAACTGATAAGATCCATGCATTTGTAGAGGGTCAAAAGAGTATATCTTCTCCAAAACCCTCTTTTTATCGCTTTTATTCAATTCCAACTCTAAAGTTATGGCACATCCCCATTTTTGAGGAATGTTCTTAGATGACTTTGGGGATGCGAATGGATATATGGATGGTATGGAATATGTATTTTTACAATAATATGTCAGAAGACGAATAGAATTGCAATTACAAGACTTCAAATTCATTTGTCAACTTTGGAAGATTGTTTACATATTTTGTGTACCATGATTCCAACAAGTATAGGGAATATCGATTGGAGATGCTTTGTGACTCTCTTGACATCCAAATTGAGTTGCTTTCACTTGGATATCATTGTTGAAATACTTAGCTTACTTGTATAAGGTCTTTATATCATGTAGTGGACTAGTGAGGAGCTATCAAGAGCCAGATTAATGTTTATGAACTAAGAATTGTATAACTTGCATAGGAACTATTTGAGTGCTTGTAGATGCACATATTCTATATGAAAACACTATTTATTCCATTAAAGATAAGTGGGACATGGATTTGACTTGGTAAGGATGATGTTCAAGATCTTGAGGAGTTCAAGGCTTCATCAAAAGAAAGCAAGGAAGCTTCTTGAACTCTAAGTTATGTTTATGTGTAGTTGCAATTTGAGCTCTAAATATACTTAGGGATTCGTTGAATCTACTTTCATTGTAGCTTTCCTTCGGATGGGATTTAGGTTCCACTGTTTAGGAAGGGAAGAAAAATGGAGAACCTATGTATGTGCTGTCATTTATGGAAGAGTACAGAAAATGAATTCATTAGAGTTTCCTTTTAAGGCAAATGTCAAGTGGAAGAGTTTTCATAAGTAAATCCCTCTTCCTTAGATATGAAAAGATAAAGGTATCTTACACACTCTTTAGATTTCCTTGATAGGTGGCACTATCCTATTATAGGAAATAGGAAGATTAGATAGTCATAGTGGTTAGTTTGTGTCTCACCTGATGACTCTAGGGAAGAAGGTTTTAGTCCCAATGATGGTATTTGACTAGACAATGTATTTTATTTGTTGGCATTAGAGATATTGGGAGTTGAGGAATCACGTTTTTCTTTAGGTTTTTTAGGAGATAAATATAAACTTGACCCATATGACCATCAATCTCTTTATTGGTGTTTGGCCACGAGGATGATGACTGAGCACCAATAAAGATGATTGGTATTTATGGATTATCTGAATCTCAAGAAGAAATCCTCGGAAGACTAAGGGAAAGAACAAATATTAGAGGCTACATTAGAGCCATCAGAGGCTTTTTCGATAGAACTTAGTACAAAACGTAGATGAAAAACTGAGGACTTCTTGGCTGGTGGGATGTAAAAAATTCATTTTTTGCTACATCTCAGCTATGATTTCCAATTCGCATGAGGTATGAGGATAGTCTAGGTAAAAGCTACTACTTGTGGCTACACTCAAGGTGAAGAATATCTTAAGGAGCATGAGGACAAGCCTATCATGTTGGGTCATGAGGAATTTGCAATCATTTTTATAAGGGGATCCTTTCTATTTGTTAGAGGATTACATGATTAATTATCTCCGTTAAGATACATACAAGTTTCATTAGCTTCTACTTTTACACTTGTATTCCATACGATTAATCCATAGAGGAAGCATCATATGGACTTGTATCATTTAGATGATGTTACATAATATGGGTATGATAATTTGGAAGTTAATTATATATGGGAGATATTAGGCATCACCAACATGGGTTCCCACCTTCGCATTCATCTCATATGAGGCTTCTTATGGGGAAGGATACCAGGAAGAAACACATAAAGATGACCATGTACTCGTTGTACAAGGATTCATATAATAGGATTTTAGATTAACAAGTGCATCAATTAACTTCTTCTTTTGCATTTCTTTCATCTTTGTGATGATGTGTCCGATCCCTTTTTTTTATGGATCATTCTCTTGAATTTTATTACTTTCATTATCCACAGATGATGTAGATAATATGAGCCTCGCTAGAATTATACTTGATCATTCTTCTAGGTTTATTGTACAAGCTTCCAGCCATATTTGTCCTTCTAGGTTTATTAATCTTCTTGTTTCCTTCAACATCCTACAAGATTCTAGCCGTATTTAGCCTTTCTGAGAAACATAATTGTTTTTTCAATCTCATTAGGTAACATATACTCACCATTTGGTCACTATTGACTTTTTTATTTGTAATAGTTGGCGCATGTAGCATATCCTTTATGTGCTTTTTTGCTTGTGTTCCTCATAGAATGATATCCCTAATATTTATGACATTATATGTAGTTCCATCACCCATTAAATATGTTCCTTTTTGCTTGATACATTTAAGTTTATTAGTTCGTATTGATCAAAGCTAAAATTCTTTCATTTTAAGAGTTGAAAGAGGCATTTTCATACTTATGGTATATTGGAGTTCGAGGTCTACGGTAGCACACTAACAACTCAAGGAAGCAGAAGAAGTTTGGAGCACAATACAACATAGAACAAAGTGAATGGAAAAAGATAAGTGACCCGTTACACTTATAGTTGTATGTGCAAGACACGTGAAAGAAAACCTCCTAAAGAGGAAAAAAAGTACATCAACCATCCTAAGTGTGTTCATACACATCACTATCAAAATATACCAACAAATGTGTTGGAGTTAGAGGCGTACGGAAACACACGAACAACACAAGGAAGAAGAAGAAGCTTGGATCACAACACACAATACTGAATGTATTACCAAGAGAATGTACAAAGATAAGTAACCCGTTAGAGCTATAGGCATATATACAAGGGGGGAAAAGAAACCTCCGATGAACAAGGAGCTGGCACTCATGTATAAGGAAGTGCCAAGCTATGGGGAATCAATCCACAAAAGGAAGTAAGCCCAAAGCTCTGCAGAAAGCTTCAAACTTCTCCCTAGGCATAGCCTTTGTGAAAAGGTCTACAATGTTCTCCTATGTAAGCACATATGCTTAACTGATCTCTCTAGCAGAGAACCTCTCCCTGACATAATTGGTGGTGCACCTCAATTTGCTTAGTGCGAGTGTGGAACACAAGGTTCCTCGCAATTGCCAATGCGCTCTGACTGTCAGTGAAGATGGTGGTGGTAGAAGATTGACCCACACCCAAATCATCCATAAGGCATCTGAGCCACACACACTCAAGAGTCGTTGTGAAGGCTACCTTATACTCAACCTCACAACTGGAAGTGGCCGCAATAGGATGCTTCTTGCTCAACCAAGATATACATGAGCTACCAAGCATGAAGAAAAAGCCACTAGTAGACACACGTGTCATAACAACCATCCTAGTCAGAGTTAGAAAAAGCATGTAAATCTAGTGGTAGTGATCTCCCCATGGGATAAAACAATCCAAGTATCTGGGTACCACTCAAGTATCGAAAGATGCACTTAACCACTTACCAATGCTTGACACTTGGGCGATGCATAAACCTGCTCATTTGTGAAATAGCAAACTGAACGTCTGGTTCAGTAATGCATAAGTAAATCAAGCATCCAATGGCCTAATAATAGACCACAACATCAAATGCATCTCCAACATCATGAAGACTCAACCCTAAACCTATCCCCATAGGAGTGGCAATATGTTTAGAATCTTCAAGGCCAAAGTGATGCAATAATGTGTCAATATATTTTGTTTGACAGAAAGCTATTTCACCACAAACTTGCATAAATTGGATTCCCAAATAATGATGCAAATGCCCCAAATCTGACATCTCAAATGAGGCATGCAAATCAGCCTTAAAATCAGCAATATGCTTTTCATGAGGACCATTGAGCAGCATGTCATCAACATAGACAACAATGATTAGAAGCACATCATTTGCACGCTTAAGATATAAGGTGATCTCAATTGGAATATTCTCAAAACCATGTGCAATCAGGTAGGCATGTATTTTTTCATACTTAGCACGTGGTGCTTGCTTCAAACGATATAATGCCTTTTTCAACATGCACACTTGGTTTTCATGCCATTTCTACACAAAGCCATGGGGCTGAAAAAAATACACTTCTTCATTCAATTCACCATTCAAAAATGTAGTTTTAATGTAGTCCAACCATGATGACCTGCAAGTGCACATATGCTACGAATAGTAGTCATTTGGCATGTAGGAGCAAAGGCCTCATCAAAATCAATGCCCCTTTATTGAGCATAACCCACCCTTTGCAACAAGGCTAGCCTTATACTTGTCAACTGTTCTATCAGGTTTACACTTTAGCTTGTATACCCACTTAGTGCCAATGGCCTTCTTGCCAGGAGGCAAGCCACATAAATACCAAGTACCATTTTCCATGATAGGATCATATTCAGATTACATAGCAACAATACAATTTTTTGATTTTTGTGCTTAATCAAACAAAACTGGCTCATTCTCATCACAAAGACTTGAGGCAGCAAAAGCATAGCAATCTGATGCAAAAGAAGCACTATAAGATCTTGAGCAAGTACAATATGATAGAGATGCATCTAATTTGCTATCTCGCAAAGTCTACACCAGCCATTTTGGCATAGTTTTTGCCTCCTCAAGCTCAGCTCTCTCATCAATAAGTGCTTCATGTAAATTTGCATCAGAAATGGAATGATCTACATCATCACATGAAATGTATAAAGGCTGGGAAGTTACGTCATAAGGACCAACACTAGATTGTCCACCTGTAAAAAGAGGAAGCAAAGTGTTAAACATGACTTTGGAGCTAATTGAGGTCTCCTTAGTACATCAAAGTAATGGCTGAATCACATCTTCCACAGAAACAACATCACAGCTAACCAAAATGCATTTAGTTTATGGATAGAAGATAACCTTTGCTTTCAAAACTATACCCAAAGAAAATACATTTCATTGCTTTATCATCCAATTTCCTGCATTGTTGTTCACGCACTAATGCATAAGCCTGACAACCAAAGACATGCAGGTGAGCAAGAGATGGCTTACAACCATGCCAATCCTCACATGGAGTGATAGACTACAATGCTTTAGTGGGACACCTATTAAGTACATATGTTGTACACATAACAACCTTAAGCGAGAAACTATGTTGTAAAGCATGACTCTTGAGCATACACCTGGCCATCTCCATGAGTGACTTGTTCTTCCGTTTAGCAATTCCATTATGTTGAGGTGTATATGGCACTCTATACTGATGTTTTATCCCACATTCACATAGAAATGCATTAAAATCAGAAGACATATATTCCCCCCCCGATCAAATCGGAGGGTGCCCAGTTTACATGATGATAGATTTTTAGACAAAACCAGAAGCTGTTTGAAGCACATAAACACTTTGGACTTTACTTTTAATGGATATACCCATGCATGCCTAGAAAAATCATCAATGAAAGTCACGAATTAAAGATAGTTCCCAAAATAAGGTGTGCATAGGACCACAAACATCACTATGAACAAGCTGCAATTTCTGAGTAGCTCCAACTGAGCCATCTTTTGGGAAGGTGGAACACTTCATTTTGCCCAAAATACAGCCTTCACATACATTTTTACCAAGTGCCTCAAGTTTGGGAAAAGGGGATACCATTTTAGATTTCTAGAGGTGTAGCAAACTAGCAAAATTCAGATGACCAAAGCATGCATGCCAAAGCTTTGCATCTCACATGGCCTAAAAATCTTGAACTACACATGCTAAATCATTCACAGATTTTTCATGATCTATGAGCTTATACAACCCACGATATGAAATGCCAGAAGCAATAAAGACGTTATCATTTGACACTCATGAGCTGTACATCTGTCATCAACAAATTTTATGACCAAGCCAATCTTGGCTAATGCTGAAACTCATAATAGATTGTTCTTGATCCCTAGCACAAACAAAGCATTTGACAATGTAAAAGAACTACCACTAGCAGTAGTTAGAATGATTTTGCCAAAGTCCATAGAGAGAAACAATAATGATGGACTCAAGGTTTGATAGTGGAAAAAAGCACCTAATGGGAGTTTGTACTTTAGCTTATGAAGAGGAGATGGTAGGATCTAGTATAACAATCTAGCACATACTATCCCAAGGGAAAGATGGAAAATTTATGATGAGAAAGATAAAGAAAGTTTGAGAAATTTGATCGACCAAAAGACTTTAAAACATATCAAGTAGAGCAAAGAAAGGTGGAATGAAAAATGACCCAAAGAGAAGCGACAACTAGAAGTGCGAACGAAAACAAAGGGGAATCTAAAAGAGTGGTAGTGACTATATAAGTTGTAGAGGAAAAGTGCATTTACATTGGGTGTGATTTTATGGAAGAGGAACATCAACACTTCCAATTTGAAGTACTGGAGATGCATATTTGCTTTGAATGGAGTAGAGCCAAAAATGTGTGCAATTAGGATCCTACAAACCCGCTAGCACAAAGCACAACTAGCTTTTATAGGTGTCGATCAACTTAAATGTCAATCCAGGTAACATTATCCTATTCAAGTTTATAGATACACACCCCTTAGAATCTATATAACTTCAAACAATAGCATTTGGAGAAAGATCAGGCCACATGCACATCCAAATAACAAGAAAAAAGGATCTAGAGCATGGAAACATTCTTACCATAAGTAGAGAAAAATTCCAACTACACCATGACGGCTCCAAATGAAGGTGATATGCTAGATAAGAGACCAAGAACCAAGATGCACGAAATTTCACTCTCTTTCATCCAGTATGTGACTTAAAAATAGGGTTTCTTCCCTTTATATTTCTTTGACTCTTTTCACATTGATTTGGACAAAAAAACTCAAAAGAAATAAAGTCATAGAGTTTGTTTTAGCATCAAAAGCAAAGTGAAAATTCCTAAAAAAATTATATAGTGATGCATATGAACTCCTAAGGTTCTACTCCTTTGCATTTACAAAAAATGGGTAAGATTACAAATAGAAAAAATTCCATAAAGATGATACAAAATTCCATAAAAATTTCAAGGAATCTTTGATAGGTAGAAAATTCCATAAAAATGATACAAAATAGGCATAAAATGTCATGTGGTTCCTCTTGTGGTTCCATACTCCTTCAATGACACTTATTGAGCTCTTTTAATTCTCCAAGAGATAAAACATATATCTAATGGCGCAAATAAAAAAGAATTGTTGGGCCCTTTTAGGTCTTCAACTCTTTATTCATGTCTTTTCTTCATTTGAACACCTTTCGCTTCTACAATAGCCAGATCTAGTTCGAACTATTTTATTGCTAGTGTCATGATCATGAGGCATGTTGTGGGAGCTTCGTCTTTGCAAACGATTAATGGGTGCCTTTCCCAAAATCTTGTATGAAAGCCGAGTGTGAACTTTTGCATTGGTGATTATTTAAGTATTCGCATCACTTATAATGTTCAAGTAGTATTTGTATCAACAATGGAAGATCATAGAACAACTTGTTTCATTTGATCATGAAGTGAATAAGTATCCCACTTTGGACCTTTCTTGTGCGCTATCCTTAACTTTACCAAGATATACATGAGCTACCAAGCATGAAGAAAAAGCCACTAGTAGACACACAAGTGTCATAACAACCAGCCTAGTCAGAGTTAGAAAAAGCATCTAAATGTAGCGGTAGTGATCTCCCCTTGGGATAAAACAATCCAAGCATCTGGGTACCACTCAAGTAGCGAAAGATGTGCTTAACCGCTTACCAATGCTTGACACTTGGGTGATGCATAAACCTGCTCATGCATGAAATAGCAAACTGAACATCTGGTTCAGTAATGCATAAGTAAATCAAGCATCCAATGGCCTAATAATAGACAACAACATCAAATGCATCTCCAACATCATGAAGACTCAACCCTAAACCTATCCACATAGGAGTGGCAATAGGTTTACAATCTTCAAGGCCAAAGTGATGCAATAATGTGTCAATATATTTTGTTTGATAGAAAGCTATTTCACCATGAACTTGCATAAATTGGATGCCCAAATAATGATGCAAATGCCCCAAATCTGACATCTCAAATGAGGCATGAAAATCAGCCTTAAAATCAGCAATATGCTTTTCATGAGGACCATGGAGCAGCATGTCATCAGCATAGACAACAATGATTGGAAGCACATCATTTGCATGCTTAACATATAAGGTGATCTCAATTGGAATATTCTCAAAACCATGTGCAATCAGGTAGGCATGTATTTTTTCATACTTAGCACGTGGTGCTTGCTTCAAATCATATAATGCCTTTTTCAACTTGCACACTTGGTTTTCATGCCATTTCTGCACAAAGCCATGGGGCTGAAAAACATACACTTCTTCATGCAAGTTTTCACTCTAGCATAATGGTGAGTACCAACGTGAGGAGCTTCACCTCATAAATGTCAATCCGCGGAGACGTAAGGACCGGTATAAAACCCAAGAGCAAGTGAAGTGCATAAGTGAGTGAGTGAAAGCATACACACATGCACACGTGCACAAGGTAAGAGCAAAGAGTGGAACAATGGAAGGACTTTGATTACAAAAGAACTCTCTTACAAAGCTGAAATCTACAACAAGCCAACCTCTAAAATGAGCTCTCCAGCCCTTTTTATAGTTTTTTGAGTAGTTTTGGCCCTGTCCAGACCTAGTGTTAAAAATTAGGTTCCAAGGCTTATTTGGGGGCTCAAACGGAGTCTAAAAATTATGAAAATTGGTAGGATGCTACTTCTAATACTCCTCAAGCTCAAGGACTCCTTGGCTTGAACAAAATGGAGTTGTAAAAATAGAAAATGGTATTTACAATGGTTTTTAGTGATAAAAATCACTATTTTTATAGGGATTTCTTATGAAAACTTGACATGTGCTTCTTGGAGCTCCCTACATGCTCCTTCTTCTTGTGTGTCCACTTCATTGATGCACTTCCATGCTTGTGCATGACCTTGACTGTCAACACTACCCCCCCCTCATGAGTTTGTCGTCCCAGACAGACCCTTGTTGTAGTGGTTGTTCAATGTAGTACGTTGAGAGGTAGTGTCCTTCATGTATCAGCGGGAGAGGTCCATCTTCCCAATGTAGCCTGGTCGGTGGTCCGGTTCATCAGTTTTCCACTACTAGCCTATTCCAGAGTTGTGCCCCATGTATGTATTTCTTCCTTGGATTTGAGCTAGAGGGTATACTTCTTGGCTTTCAAAGGTTGGTCGTTGCTCAAAAGAGGTTGTCGATGTTGATCGTGAGCAGCTATCTACTGTGAATTGCTTCCTAGGTACTGATGTTGTACCATGGATGTCCTCTGGTTCTTCCAAAGATGGCTTCCCTAGTTTCCATACCAAGTACTCGTGACCCATAAGGACTGATGGGTAAGTGCATTAGTGCATGGGTTGGAAGAAGATTGTGGCTTGTGCACGGCCTTGTAATGTAGCCCTATGCATGCATACTTGGGAAATGCATTGGAAGAATTATGGTGCAAGAAGTTGGGTCTTGAGCAAGGTGCTCAAGGATATGCTGATGAAGAGGTTTCCTAAACTATCATGGTTGTAATGTTGCCGAAGTAGGCGATCCTTACCATGGTGAAAGGTTGGTCGATGTTTATCTCTTCATGTTGTACTCCCATCATCGTGAATGATCTTTAGCATGTCTTTCTTGTTGACGGATGTCCTTGATGATGATTCCCTGATGGGACTATTTGCACACTTGGTCCTATTTCGTCTGCCTCTATTTTTTTCTTTCTTTTTTTTTTTTTGTTTTTGGAACAATGTCACAAAAAAAGAAGAAAGATGTTAATAAAATATTTTACATATGTCAAGTGTAGCTCATGTGCCTGGGATTCTCAATTGTGTCTATGCACGACCGGGTAATGTGGCCCTGTATTGATGCATACTTTGGAAATGCATGACCTGAATGGTGCAAAAGACAAGGTTATGCCAAAGGCACATGGTTGTTGCACGTCGAGGCTTTCAATGTTGTTGGTGGATGGTGATGCAGGCTTTGTTGAAGGTAGCCAGTGGATCATGAAATGATGTAATCCTTCTTATAGGGATCCATTTCAGGATAGTATTTGGCCCTGTAGACATAAGCGATGTCCTCTGTATCTTTGGGTGGTTTCTGAATTTCGGTATCCAGTGTGGTTGGCTCTTTGGCTCTGTGGAAGCTAGTGGTACTTTTGGCTTCCACACCCATACCCTTTGTGGTTGTCTTTTTATTACCAGTGAGAAGATGAATTTATCTTCTTTTGGTCTCCGTATATGGTTTCGACTCTTGCTTCTCCGTGGTGGTCTTGCTGAGATTTTTCTCGTGAGGGAGATCACATGGTGTTGTGAATGTAAGAGTGCCTTGGGTACCCACATTTGTAATCGCCCTTGTTGAGCTGCAGCTAATTTCTTTGGCACCCAAATTTGTATGTTATTATGATTGGCCTTCATCGATTGCTTTGGTACCCAAATCTGTCGGAGACCTTGGGATTGAGCTTGTCCTTGTTTTTTGGTGCTTCTTTTAGCTTGGTTAGCTTGCTTCAATCAGAATGGTTGTGGCAAAGCTAGTCGTTGTTCTCCTTTTCGTACCCACATCTGCTTCATGCCCTGAGCTTCTTTCTTCTTGAATACGTCTCATTCATAGCAGATGTCTTTTTTGCTTGCCTCTTTTGTCGAGTTACACTTGCATTGGTATGTGAAGAAGAAGAGAGGTTTGCTGGCCTTTGAGCTTGTGCTTCCTTGATTGAGTCCTTTTGCTTCGTGTGTGTGACCTCTGGATTTGTGAGCATGCAATTGTCTAGTTCTAAGGTAATACATTGTTCATGTACCCACACTTGAAGAAGTTGGCTTTTAAGGTTTACGTTGACTGCATGGTCATAGATCCAGTCTTGACCTAGGACAAGTGGTTCTGTAAGGTCCTCATCTTCACACACTAGCATTTGGACTCTCATTGGAACATCTTGAAGATAGATGGGTAGCTCTACCTCACCCAAACAGGGGGTTTCCACACCTCCTAATCCTATGAGATAGGCCTCTATGGGTTTGATGTTCAATTGCAGATCTTGGTAGTATGAAAGTCTAATTGCACTAGTTGCGGCACCTGAGTCAACCAATGCTCTCACTGTCCTTGCATGCTTCCCTTGTCCTACTGTGATGTTCACAAAGGGACGTCAATCAATTATTCAAGAAGCAATTGCACTCGATGTCTGACACATGGCCATGTGGTATCTTGGGGCCTCAAGATTGACATCTAGGCCTAGGCGTCTTAACTTATTTTTCCTAATGCGTTCTCGAGCCTCTACCTGTGCTTCTTCTCTAACCCTGAACTCTTCTTCTTTTCGCTTCTTAGCAGTGTTGAGTCTCTTTAGCATATCCTCTGTAAGAGGTTCTTGATACAACTTGACGCGGCATCCATTGATATAGTTTGGCAGGATATCACCTTCTAGTGTGGCCAATTGAACTGCACCGCTACTGGAAATTCTGTTAATGATCATGGGTCCATATCCTCTTTTTTCCAATTTGTGGGCATGTTGTTTTAGTGTGTAAACCAACACTAGGTCTCCCTCTTTCAATCCTTTATCTTTGATATGTGCATCAAAGTATGCCTTTTGCCTTTTCTTTGCAGCATAGATGCCTGCAGCCGCACGTAGCCTTGTCTCACCTAAGCATTCTAGATCAAAGATCCTAGACGATAACTCGTGTCCGTTCCACTCATGCTCTTGTGCTACTTTTAAAGTTGGGATTAGGAAGTCCAATGGTAGCACAACATTTTGTCCAAAGACCATCTAAAATGGGGTGGCATTGAGTACCCTTTTGTAGGCAACTCGGTAAGACCAAACAACATGATGAAGCTGTTTATCCCAATCAGAGTGCTTATTATTTTCGAGTTTGGTCAATACATTACATAGGATCTTGTTTGTGCTCTCAGCTTGCCCATTAGCTTGTGGATGATAGGGGGCAAACTTCTTATGTATCACCAAGAATTCTTGGAGAAGATTTTCAATGACTTCATTCAAGAAGTGTGTGCCTCTGTCACCCACTAACTCTATGGGTAGTCCATATCTCATGAACACATTCTCAAATAAGAACTTTGCTGTTGTTTGAGCATCATTCTTCGTTGTGGCTTTGACCTCTACCCATTTTGTGAGATAATCTATGGCGACAATAATGTACTCTGCATGGGAGTTTCTAGCTGGGGGGTTGATAGGACCTACAAAGTCTATGCCCCACTTCGAGAATGCACGTCCCCCAATCATTGGTCTCATTGGAGGCAAAGAAACTTGTGGTTTATCTACCAATTGCTCTAATCTATCTAGTAAGCCCTGGAAGTGCAAACCCAGTGTAATAGCATTAGTGTAATTGAACGATTGATTGGCCTCGAACATAGCTTGAGCTAGTTCCACCATTTTTATGCACATTTTTGTCCGTTCAATCTCTAAATCTGCTCTAGGGTAGCTCTTGTCTAAGTTTGTAGGTGTTGGTCCTTCTTGAAGTCGAGCATGGTATGCCTTGAACATCATGTCCAAGTCTTTTGGGGTGGGATTTGCAAGAACGGACCCTGGTTGTGGTCTATTTACAATGGTTGGTGGGTGGGGATGAGGTGGTGTGGATGGAATTGTGACAGGTGACGGGCTTTGAGAGGCAATATCTTCTATTCATGTTTTTGCATCTTTCAGGCTTTCTTCTAGTTCAGATAACTTTTTGGTCCACTTATGATTGGCCTTGTCTCTAGTATCCTTCCATGTTCTTATTTTTCTCTTACTAGGCTCTCCTGACTCACTTGGCTCAGATTGCTCAGCTGGTTTAGTTTGTTGTAACGCTTGTGCCCTAGTAATTGCATGTATAGGAGCCACATTATCACTACTGGAACTTGAATCCCCTACTAAGCCTACTACATTAACTGGTGTAACCTTTGGTGCACTAGAGGGATGTTCGGGACAATCTTTCAGGAGCTGTTCTTTGCCACACTCAAGACAAATGACCTATATTGTGATGTTCTACCCTTGTGTCAGAGCTAGTGGTTGGGGTGGTTGTTGTCCTGGTGTAGGTTGAGGTTGGCTACATCCTCCATGTTCATACGGTCTAGTTGCTCCTCGTGGTTCTGGACATGGGTTAAACCTAGGAACCTCTCTGCCTTGTTCTCTAGGAGGGTACCAGTATGGTCTACATTGGGGTGGTACAAATGGTCCTGATTTCCTATTCATTGGATAGTTTCCAGTGTTGTAGTTAATGTACTTCTGCTCCCTATAAGAGTACATGTTAGGCTCGTGAGTTGGTTGTCCATCATAAGGATAAGGTGGTGACAACCCTAATCCTTCTCTGGTGCAAACATGAGATGGATGATCTCCACCACAAAGTGTGCAACTTTCTAACATTGGCACTCTCAAGGAGGAATTCTGGTAGTTCCTTTGTCCTTGTACCCCTAATTTCTTGTCCACTAACTGCCACTTCCTCCACATGGCTTGAACTGGAAGTTTCATTGCTCCTTGTATCCTCTGATTTGGTAGGATCTTGTATGATTTTGAGATCCTCAGCTAAGTTGTCTTCCAAATCTATGCATTCTTGAAGACACTCACTTAGAGTTTGCAACCGTTTTACGTACACTAACATTCTCAATGTTCCATTAGTTAGACCTTCTAGAAATAGGGATATCATTTTCTATTGAGAAGGTCTCTCTGTCACAGGGCATCAAACCACATATTGATTGAATCTTCGTGCTGCATTTTTTACTGTCTCATTAGGAGCTTGCTTGAAACTATGTAGTAAGGATGACGAATTGTGCTTGATCCCTCGCTTTGTGAATTCCCAAATAAATTCTTGGAAGAATTGTTCGATGTAGCCAAAGCAATTTGGATCCATTGATTGAAACCAAGTTAAGGCTATTCCCGTGAGGGTCAGCCCAAAGGATTCATATTGCATGAAAAAGTCATCCACTTGCTCCGCACGCAATACTGGCTTGAATTCTGCAATGTGGTAATAGGGCTCTCCTGTGCCATCGTAATGATTTTGCATACATTTGGCCAATTGGATTGGTCTCAATCTTCTGTCGGGCTCTGGAGATTGAACTATGATGGGAACACCTTGGGGTGGCTCTGTCCTAATGGTAGGTCTATTCATGTTTCTCGTTCCCTAGATAGTTTGGCTGTGGGGGTTAATTCCTGGCATGGAGAATTGCTCCTGTGGTTTGTTCGGCATACTACATTGGCTTGTTTGTCCTAACATCACATTTCATGTTCTTTGCTGGGCTCGCATGGGTTTTGTGAGGTAGTTGCCTGATCTCGAGGAGGGAATATAGGCAGATCCATGTACTTTAATCTAGACCTCTCCACTTCATCTACACGCCAATATCTCCTTTGATTTTGGTCTAGGAATGTAACTCTAGATGGATTTTTTGGATCCCTGAACTCGTATATAGTTATTGGGCTGATGCTTTCTCCTTGTGTCAATGAATCAGTTTGTAGGAGTAGGTCTGATCCATGTACTGAGTACACATCCATCAGATAGTCATCTTGGGGTATCTTGTCTGCTTGCAATACTTGAGTCATTACTGACTTTCCCCTCGGGGTAGTCACTGTGTCTCCGTTGTTGGCTCTCTCAAAATTTCCTTGTCCCTCTAACTCTCTCCTTTCATCAATCTGATTAGGGTTTTCGGTTACTACATATATCTGGCCCATCTTGTCCACGTAAACTCCACATTCATACTTGACAACTGGTCTCAGAACTATCTCAGATTCTGTAGTGTTTATCATTCTTGCTACTAACCTGTGTAGGCAATCGAGGTAGATGGGTATTCCTTGCAGGTTAGTGGATATGTATTGAAGAGACATCCGATATTCCCCTTCCACTCTAGACATAAAACCTTCCCTAAGTATTGAACTATGCATGTCTTCAGAAGCCAAGAGTCTCTCCCAGTTGAATGATATTTCTGACTCACTGGTCTATGAACTCAACACGTAGTGCTAACCACTGAGTTGTGAGTCCCTGACTTGGTTGTGTGGTTGACCCTAGATTCAAGTGATTTGGTACTTTATCTATCTCTTCCTAAGTATCAACTTGAGCTTAGGTTCATAAGCCTTGTCTACAGGTCAAAATTGTCCTTGAGATGCTCAAAATCTTGTGGAACCCCTTGCTTCCTAGTCCAACCTAAGGCTAAACTTGAAAATACCCTATCTAATAATCCACGTATTAATTTTACCGTAACGAGTGGAACTTTTGGTAGTACTCCCCACAAGCTTTCCAACTAACCAAAGATCACCCTGAATGGATTTTGTATGAGAAACTTATGCCAGTTCAGGGTTCTGGGGTTAAAACAGGGAAACAGGATCCCTCTGGGAGTACCTCAAGACAGGCAATACGATACCAGATTATCCACGCGATACCACTATGGACGATACCACCTTAGACGATAGGATACCACTCCCTAGACGATACCACCAAGTCCACCATACAATACCAACCTCACGATACGATACCATAAAGCACACGATACGATACCTCTGCATTCGACGATACGATACCAAGTTAGTGGACAATACGATACCGGATTGCTCACGATACGATACCAGGGTAAGGGACAATACGATACCAAAAATTTACACGATACGATACTGGAGCTCTCACGATACGATACTGGTTCTATGGACGATACGATACCAAAGGGTCAAACGATACGATACTGCTCGATCGACGATACGATACCACAAGGTGCACGATGCGATACCACTTTTTTGCACGATACGAAACTAGAATAGGCACGATGCGATACCACTCGATCAACGATACGATACCAGGTGGACCGCGATACGATACCACCAGGATGACCACGATTGCGATACTATCACTTGACGATACGATACCAGAATGGTATTGCGATACCTCAAGTGGGTGTGGACGACACGATATCCCGACAAGTATCACGATACTCGAGAATTCTGATATCGTGATACCAAAACTCAACCAAACACGATACTTGGAGATTTTTAAGCCCAAATTCAAAAATTTTTGTAGATATGTGTACCTTATGTTCTCCTTGTCACTCCTATCAGCCTGTAGATGCAAAATCTATCTCCAAAACTGGCGATACCACCCGTGCGATACCAAACGCCGTCCTTGTCACTCCGTGATGCTGCCGCTCAGATTTTTCATGTTTTGAGGTGGATTTCAAGGTGCTTTCTTCAGCCTTCAGCTCTGAACACCCTCTGTGCTTGTTCCTCACAATCGCAAGTGAAAAACGAGGTGAATGTACACTCGAAAATGAGAAAAGATCAGAGAAGATGAAGATGGGAGAAGATAGTGATGATGATGAAGATGAAGAAGAAGGAAAACTCAGCAACTGAACTGAAAATGGTGATTTTTTACCTTCCAACGTCGCGACTCTACGTCTTACCGTCACACGCTCGTCCTCCAAGTTCTCTCCTCAGCAACGACGCCAAATTTGGTGTCACTCTAGCACAATGATGAGTACCAACGTGAGGAGCTTCACCTCATAAATGTCAATCCACGGAGACGTGAGCACCGGTATGAATACCAAGAGCAAGTGAAGTGCACAAGTGAGTGAGTGAAAGCATACACACATGCACACACATACACACACGCGCACAAGGTAAGAGCAAAGAGTGGAACAATGGAAGGACTTCGATTACAAAATAACTCTCTTACAAAGCTGAAATCTACAACAAGGCACTTATTTAGTGTCATTGGAAAGCTAAAAGGGCCTACAACTCAATCTGAAGTAAAATAGGGTTGGTACAAAGCAGGGATTAGCAATACCAACTCATTTCTTGAGTTGTCCATTCGTTTCTCCCAACAATCTTAACAAAGTGCCTATTCTTCCTCTCTACAACACCATCTTGTTGAGTGTACCTACATGTATAGTGCCTCTTTATGCCATTTTCCTACAAGTACTTTGTGAATTCCTTGAGTAAATACTCTCCCCCTCCATCTAACCTCAGTGTCTTGATGTGTGCATCACATTCTTTCTCAACAAGGGACCTAAACTTTTGAAAGCATGAAAACACTTCTAATTTTTCCTTGATAACATATAGCCATATCTTTCTTGACTAGTCATCAATGAAAGTGGCAAAGTACCTAGATCCTCCCAACAAAGTCTATCTGCTAGGGCCCCATACATCTGAGTGTATAAGATCCAAGAACTTAGATGATTTGTACTAACTCCTTGGAAACACCTTCCTTGCTTTCTTACCTAGCTAACAAGCATGACACAACTTATGTCGATCTTGGCCTTCAAGATTTGGTAGTCCCTACACTAAACCTGCTTTGCACATGCTTTTTAACTTGGGAATATTTACATGTCCTATCCTCTTGTGCCAAAGATCAATCTCTGCAATCCCTTTGTTTCCAGTCATCACATAACATACCTTGTTGTGTGTGGGAGCAACATGTAGTGTGAACAATCTGCCTTCTTTCCTTCCCTTGGCAATGATCTTGCCTCCGTGCTTCACCATGCACCCTTTTGCATCAAATATAACTTGCATACCTCTCTCTACCATCTGTATAGAGATAAGGTTCTTGGAAATAGATGGAATATAGAGCACATCTTTAAGATTCTTGATAGATTTACCTTCACTTAGCTTCACATCTTCCACATGTGTAATGGGATGTTCAATGTTATCTCCTATCTCCACATAAACCTTTCTACCATTGGAGTTACCCCATGTATCAATGACGGAGATTATTTTGGGCATGGATCAAGGCTGACTTAGGCTTGGAAGACCTTCTAAGGATGATCCCCTCCCCATGGAAGTCATGGAATTCTTGTAGGTCATTGAAGACCAAGAGACATATACTCAAGGAGGCTCAAGGAGAGAGTCATCCAAGGCTCAAGGAGCTGAATCAAAGCTTTACAAGCTATGAGAATGGAGAGGAGGGTGTTATGCGCAAAGAGGAGGAGTAAGGAGGAGCTATTAAGCCCACACCCTCCTCTAGTCTCTTATAGGTATAGACATAGTCTACTTTTAAGAGATGTAACTCTTTGTGTACATACCCAATTCAAGGGATTTAAAGTGCATTCAGTAGCTTATGTATGTGTCTTACTTGTCTAAGGGGGATTTTTGAAATCCATTTTATGTGCAAAGAAATTTTTGTATCTTTGTAATCCTAATTTATGCATATCCTACATCCTTGCATAGTCTGTTTTGTACAGAGTTATTGATTAACCTAAACAAATCAATTTGAGGTGTTCTATAGCTTCTTGGAAAACGTATGAACCACAATGAGTGTGGCTAAAAGCCTAAGCGATTTGGAACAATGTAAGGTAGGTGAACCAGAGTTTTAGTGAAGGGTAATAAAAAAGGTGTATGAAGGGACCTAGGTATTGGGTTCATTTCACTTCTAATGTGCAAATATGAGGGATTAAATTCCATAAGTTGGTATCAAAGTAGGAAACATCCTTTGAAGACTCTAACACAAGGACACAAAAGCTTAGACGTCAAGGCTAAGAGGTACATTTTTGTGTAACCCTAATTTCCCATTCATTATGGTAGATCTAGGTCAAAAACTAGAGTTGCTTGACAAAGACAACTATCAACCATGGACGTTCAGAGTCATCAACTACCTCATGAGCAAAATTTTATGGCCTATTGTGTGTGGAGATGAAGAAAATCCCCATGTGGATCCCAAATATCCAAAGATCACCAATCAAGAATTGAAGATGTTGGAGGATTGGGAGGAAAGGAATAGGAGAGTTATATTCTACATATCATAGGTAATCTCTAACACTATGATTGGTCATATATCAGAGTTTGATCATGCTAGAGATGTTTGGGAGGCCTTAGAGAACATATATGCCACTTCTAGAAGAATCAGAAAGATGCACCTTAAGAATGGACTCCATTCTTTAAAGAAAAGTAGTGGTTGGTCAATCTATTATTGACTACACCTTGAGGGTGAAGGATTTGATGGAGCAATTGGCATCCATTAGTTGCAAAGTAGATGAACAAGACCTTGTGCAGATTAGTATCAATGGGTTGAGAGGGGAAGACAAGTGGAAAACCCTTATTACTACCATCTTGTATAGAGATCCTCTACCAATTCTTGAGGAGTTGATCCCACACCTAGTGGCGAAAGAGGTTGCCATACGAGACACATCCAAGAAGGATGGTCACTCATAGGTTCTATATGATAGAAAAGGAAAAGGCAAGAGTGGAAAGAAGGGGAAACCAGGAAAAAGCAAGTGGAAGCAATCCAAGGAAGAAGATTTAGATTCAAAAGGAGATAGCAAGGCATCATCTTCAAAGAAAGGCAAGAATGACAAACGGAAGAACAACCCTCATCAAGATAAAACTTGTTTTATATGTGGTAGGTAGAATCACATCTCTTCAAGTTGTTGGTTCAAGGATGACAAAGGCAAGAAGAAGAAGAAGAAGCAAGGGAACCATGCTAACAACTCCAAGAAGGATGATGAGAATAAGACCCTCCTAGCAATGAGACATGGCTACACTAGTGATCCCAAGGACACAAAGTGGTACATAGACTCTCAATTCTCTAATCACATGTCATGTATGGAGAAATCGTTTGTTGATCAACAACCATTTGTTTGTATCCCTTGATCTTGCTTAATCCACACTTAGGATCAAGTCTAGATCCAATGGCCCACATCAAATATACCCTTCCCCAAGTTAAGAAAGCCTCTTTTGTTTCTAGCCCTTGATTTAGGTTGATCCTCACATAGGATCAATCCCAAATCCAATGGATTAGAAGTAACCTTCCTCACTATCCATCTATAGTCTACTCTAGACCTCATCTAACCTCAAAATCAAGAACCTACCAATGTCCAACACTCTTACATGGCTTCTCCTCATATTGGGGGCCTTAAAAAATAGAGTGTTATGGAACAATGGTGGTATTACATAAGGGTAAGTCATTGAGCATATTTAACACCACCCCCTCAATGTCCACCTAGAGATTTCATAATTCACACTTTCAACAAGTTCTAGGTGCTTGGTATGAGAGGATACATGCCTACTTGCTCACACGTGGTTTTGAGAAAAATCCAACTAAGAGCACCTTGTATGTTAAGCATGGAGATGACATACTTATTGTCATTTTTGTATATGTTGATGACATGTTGCTCACTAGTCCTAATGAGAAGCATACTTTTTAATTTAAGGCTGATTTGCATGCCTCTTTTGAGATGTCAAATTTGCGGCATTTGCATCATTATTAAGGCATTGAGTTTATGCAAGTTGATGGAGGAATATCTTTGCATCAAACAAAATATATTGACACATTATTGTAGTTTTTTGGACTTGAATATTGCAAACATTTTGCCACTCCCATGGAAATAGGTTTGTGGTTGAGTCTTCATGATGTTGGGGATGCATTGGATGTTGTTCTCTATATCAAGGGGTTCTTGGATGCTTGAATTACTTGTGCATAACATGACGTGATATTTAGTTTGTTGTTTCTCAAATGAGTAGGTTTATGCATTGCCCATGTGTCAAGAATTTGCAAGAAAGTGAGCACATCTTTTGCTACTTTTGTGTTACTCTGATACTTGGATTGTTCTATCCCAAGGGAGAATCTTTTCATGCTTTTTTCTACTCAAACTAGGTCAGTTGCTATTACATTCGTGTGTCCACTAGTGGATTTTTCTTCATGCCTTGTAGTTCCCCAAAACAAAGTCTACTAATCTTATGCAAAATGAAGAATGAACATTTACTATTGTTTGCAATTATGATCAATCTTCACATGGACAGTATATGTTTGTAGTAGACTAAGATGTTTGTTACTTTGATAATGGGGCAACCAAACGTATTACCTTGCAGTGCATTTTCTTCACTTCACTTGAGCCTACCCCTAAAGGGAATACTATCACATGTGCCAACAACTCCTCTTATCCCGTTATGGAAGTTGGCAATATCAACATGGTTGGAATGTAATCGATTGGAAATTAAAACTGCATTTTTGAATGGTGACTTGAATGAAGAAGTGTATTTTTTTCAGCCCCATGGCTTTGCGCAGAAATGGCATGAAAACCAAGTGTGCAAGTTGAAAAAGGCATTATATGGTTTGAAGCAAGCACCACGTGCTAAGTATGAAAAAATACATGCCTACCTCATTGCACATGGTTTTGAGAATATTCCAATTGAGATCACCTTATATCTTAAGCATGCAAATGATGTGCTTCTAATCATTGTTGTCTATGTTGATGACATGCTGCTCAATGGTCCTCATGAAAAGCATATTGCTGATTTTAAGGCTGATTTGCATGCCTCATTTGAGATGTCAGATTTGGGGCATTTGCATCATTATTTGGGAATCCAATTTATGCAAGTTTGTGGTGAAATAGCTTTCTGTCAAACAAAATATATTGACACATTATTGCATCACTTTGGCCTTGAAGATTCTAAACATATTGCCACTCCTATGGGGATAGGTTTAGGGTTGAGTCTTCATGATGTTGGAGATGCATTTGATGTTGTGGTCTATTATTAGGCCATTGGATGCTTGATTTACTTATGCATTACTGAACCAGACGTTCAGTTTGCTATTTCACAAATGAGCAGGTTTATGCATCGCCCAAGTGTCAAGCATTGGTAAGTGGTTAAGTGCATCTTTCGATACTTGAGTGGTACCCAGATACTTGGATTGTTTTATCCCATGGGGAGATCACTACCACTAGATTTACATGCTTTTTCTAACTCTGACTAGGATGGTTGTTATGACACGTGTGTCTACTAGTGGCTTTTTCTTCATGCTTGGTAGCTCATGTATATCTTGGTTGAGCAAGAAGCATCCTATTGCGGCCACTTCCAGTTGTGAGGTTGAGTATAAGGTAGCCTTCACAACGACTCTTGAGTGTGTGTGGCTCAGATGCCTTATGGATGATTTGGGTGTGGGTCAATCTTCTACCACCACCATCTTCACTGACAGTCAGAGCGCATTGGCAATTGCGAGGAACCTTGTGTTCCACACTCGCACTAAGCAAATTGAGGTGCACCACCAATTATGTCAGGGAGAGGTTCTCTGCTAGAGAGATCAGTTAAGCATATGTGCTTACATAGGAGAACATTGTAGACCTTTTCACAAAGGCTATGCCTAGGGAGAAGTTTGAAGCTTTCTGCAGAGCTTTGGGCTTACTTCCTTTTGTGGATTGATTCCCCATAGCTTGGCACTTCCTTATACATGAGTGCCAGCTCCTTGTTCATCGGAGGTTTCTTTTCCCCCCTTGTATATATGCCTATAGCTCTAACGGGTTACTTATCTTTGTACATTCTCTTGGTAATACATTCAGTATTGTGTGTTGTGATCCAAGCTTCTTCTTCTTCCTTGTGTTGTTCGTGTGTTTCCGTACGCCTCTAACTCCAACACATTTGTTGGTATATTTTGATAGTGATGTGTATGAACACACTTAGGATGGTTGATGTACTTTTTTTCCTCTTTAGGAGGTTTTCTTTCACGTGTCTTGCACATACAACTATAAGTGTAACGGGTCACTTATCTTTTTCCATTCACTTTGTTCTATGTTGTATTGTGCTCCAAACTTCTTCTGCTTCCTTGAGTTGTTAGTGTGCTACCGTAGACCTCGAACTCCAATATACCATAAGTATGAAAATGCCTCTTTCAACTCTTAAAATGAAAGAATTTTAGCTTTGATCAATACGAACTAATAAACTTAAATGTATCAAGCAAAAAGGAACATATTTAATGGGTGATGGAACTACATATAATGTCATAAATATTAGGGATATCATTCTATGAGGAACACAAGCAAAAAAGCACATAAAGGATATGCTACATGCGCCAACTATTACAAATAAAAAAGTCAATAGTGACCAAATGGTGAGTATATGTTACCTAATGAGATTGAAAAAACAATTATGTTTCTCAGAAAGGCTAAATACGGCTAGAATCTTGTAGGATGTTGAAGGAAACAAGAAGATTAATAAACCTAGAAGGACAAATATGGCTGGAAGCTTGTACAATAAACCTAGAAGAATGATCAAGTATAATTCTAGCGAGGCTCATATTATCTACATCATCTGTGGATAATGAAAGTAATAAAATTCAAGAGAATGATCCATAAAAAAAAGGGATCGGACACATCATCACAAAGATGAAAGAAATGCAAAAGAAGAAGTTAATTGATGCACTTGTTAATCTAAAATCCTATTATATGAATCCTTGTACAACGAGTACATGGTCATCTTTATGTGTTTCTTCCTGGTATCCTTCCCCATAAGAAGCCTCATATGAGATGAATGCGAAGGTGGGAACCCATGTTGGTGATGCCTAATATCTCCCATATATAATTAACTTCCAAATTATCATACCCATATTATGTAACATCATCTAAATGATACAAGTCCATATGATGCTTCCTCTATGGATTAATCGTATGGAATACAAGTGTAAAAGTAGAAGCTAATGAAACTTGTATGTATCTTAACGGAGATAATTAATCATGTAATCCTCTAACAAATAGAAAGGATCCCCTTATAAAAATGATTGCAAATTCCTCATGACCCAACATGATAGGCTTGTCCTCATGCTCCTTAAGATATTCTTCACCTTGAGTGTAGCCACAAGTAGTAGCTTTTACCTAGACTATCCTCATACCTCATGCGAATTGGAAATCATAGCTGAGATGTAGCAAAAAATGAATTTTTTACATCCCACCAGCCAAGAAGTCCTCAGTTTTTCATCTACGTTTTGTACTAAGTTCTATCGAAAAAGCCTCTGATGGCTCTAATGTAGCCTCTAATATTTGTTCTTTCCCTTAGTCTTCCGAGGATTTCTTCTTGAGATTCAGATAATCCATAAATACCAATCATCTTTATTGGTGCTCAGTCATCATCCTCGTGGCCAAACACCAATAAAGAGATTGATGGTCATATGGGTCAAGTTTATATTTATCTCCTAAAAAACCTAAAGAAAAACGTGATTCCTCAACTCCCAATATCTCTAATGCCAACAAATAAAATACATTGTCTAGTCAAATACCATCATTGGGACTAAAACCTTCTTCCCTAGAGTCATCAGGTGAGACACAAACTAACCACTATGACTATCTAATCTTCCTATTTCCTATAATAGGATAGTGCCACCTATCAAGGAAATCTAAAGAGTGTGTAAGATACCTTTATCTTTTCATATCTAAGGAAGAGGGATTTACTTATGAAAACTCTTCCACTTGACATTTGCCTTAAAAGGAAACTCTAATGAATTCATTTTCTGTACTCTTCCATAAATGACAGCACATACATAGGTTCTCCATTTTTCTTCCCTTCCTAAACAGTGGAACCTAAATCCCATCCGAAGGAAAGCTACAATGAAAGTAGATTCAACGAATCCCTAAGTATATTTAGAGCTCAAATTGCAACTACACATAAACATAACTTAGAGTTCAAGAAGCTTCCTTGCTTTCTTTTGATGAAGCCTTGAACTCCTCAAGATCTTGAACATCATCCTTACCAAGTCAAATCCATGTCCCACTTATCTTTAATGGAATAAATAGTGTTTTCATATAGAATATGTGCATCTACAAGCACTCAAATAGTTCCTATGCAAGTTATACAATTCTTAGTTCATAAACATTAATCTGGCTCTTGATAGCTCCTCACTAGTCCACTACATGATATAAAGACCTTATACAAGTAAGCTAAGTATTTCAACAATGATATCCAAGTGAAAGCAACTCAATTTGGATGTCAAGAGAGTCACAAAGCATCTCCAATCGATATTCCCTATACTTGTTGGAATCATGGTACACAAAATATGTAAACAATCTTCCAAAGTTGACAAATGAATTTGAAGTCTTGTAATTGCAATTCTATTCGTCTTCTGACATATTATTGTAAAAATACATATTCCATACCATCCATATATCCATTCGCATCCCCAAAGTCATCTAAGAACATTCCTCAAAAATGGGGATGTGCCATAACTTTAGAGTTGGAATTGAATAAAAGCGATAAAAAGAGGGTTTTGGAGAAGATATACTCTTTTGACCCTCTACAAATGCATGGATCTTATCAGTTCTCATGAAAATACATATACTATACTTCATGGGTCCTCCATTTCCCCCCCAAAAAAAATATATTATCATATACATCTGCCTTTTCCTCTCCCAAAATGGGGATCCGCCTAATAGGAGCATTACATTACATACTTTTCCCATGATTGAATGAATCCATCATCTCCATCATGAACATACACAGAGGGCAATCTTCTTCCAAGCCATTGCCTCCATCACAAACACACATAGAGGACAATCTTCTCTGTTGACCTAGCGACGTTCGAGCATGCTCCTCTTGCATGCGATTCACATTTAGATTTCTGTCTATCTTCCACCCTTCATGCTGGATGGAGGCGGGGAGTACTTTTGAAATTATTTATTTGAACTATTTTGGCCTCAAGGGGTATAAAGGATATCCCTATTTAGTTATTCCCCCAAACAAATGGACTAAAAAGTCACTAAAAATAGGTATATACACTAAAAAGTCACTAAACAAATGGACTAAAAAGTCACTAAATAGTCAATGCAATCAGTCACTAATTTTTTATGGGCCAAAAGAATACTTCAAGTAGATTATCAGTTTTAAAAGGATGTCTCATATATAGTTCTCCATGAATCTGAATCATTATTATAAGGCACAAAAGACACACACACACACACACATGGAAGATGAGAGACATCAAAGTCGAATAGTGTCCAACGAACAAACCTTATGAGATAATAAGTTCATATAGAGCTTAGGAAGCATAGGAACACATGGACCTAATTTAGTATGAAAGAAAGTTTTTTTCAAACATTTGAAGTGGGCTTTAAAGAACCTTTGACCCTTTTATAGAAGATCGATGGATGCAAGAAGAGGGTAGAAAATATATCGGCTAGATGTTAAGGAGGCATCTCAAGACAAGGGCATCTCAAGACAAGGGAGTTGACATAAGGAATTAGAGCAAAGAGAAGGGCCAAGCAGGCAAAACAGTCAAAGAAGATCCGACAAGTAGGCCATTCAATTTTTCCAACCTAATCCCTTTTTAACAATGATTTTCATCACTAGATGAACCTTGTAAATACCATTTTTGGTAGATTCGGCTCCATTTTTTTCAAGACAAAGAGTCATCAAGCTTGAGGAGTATTAGAAGTATCTATGTACCAATTTTCATAATTTTTAGAGCTTGTTTGAGCCTTCAAAATAGCCTAGGAACCTAATTTTTAACTAGGCTGGACAGTAGGTCTAGACATGGCCACTAGCTAGTCAAAAACTATAAAAGGAGCTAGAGAGCTCATTTTTGGGGAGAACAAATTGTAGTTTGAATTAAAGGAGAGCTCTTGTAATTGTGTTTTAATCTTAATTACAACTTCCATTGTCTAACTCTTTTTTCTTATGTGTGTGCGTGTGTGTGTGTATGTGTGTGCATGTTGGTGTGCTTCTCCATCACCACTTGTGCACATCACTTGCTCGAGGTCTTCATACCATACTCATTTCTTCCCGGATTGACATTAAAGGAGGTGCTACTGATCAGTGAGCTACATCATTCTACTGATGTTGAAGTCGCCCATGCATCCTCTACAATGCCTCCACATCCTATAGGGATAACAACACCATTGCCTACTCATCCTTCCCCCTCGTTTACAGAATTGGCTAGCATTAAGAGATATTTGATTCAAGTCTCAGAGGTGCTCTAGTCTCAGATGAATGCAGAAAAGCAGGTGATCTAGCAGGAGTTCGAACACAAACTGGACCTCTTGGAAGTAGACATTGCTCGCTTCAATAAGACTTGCTAGGTCTCAAAGCCAGTAAAGCACATTTCCAACAACAAGTGGCCACTCAAGATTTTGAGTTGGTCCAATTACAAAAGGATTTAGCCAAAAAAGATGCAGCATTGACAAGAATTGGCTCAATTCTAGATCTTACCACTAGAAAATTCACTGCACTGGAACACACCCGCACCAAAATGCATGCTAAACCTGTTCAATGGGAGGCTGAACTAGTAGTGAAAAAGGAAGAGTTCTTTCAGAAAGAGCCTTGACAAAAGAAATTGGTGTTTCTATTAAGCTGAAGAAAGAGCTTGAGGCTATTTAGAAGGAGAAGTAAGCATATTTTAAAACCATTGAATTTCGATCTCAGTAGATGTAGCACCTCGAGAATCAGGTTGGAATTCAGACGAAGAAGCTAAAGAGAGTCGAGTCAGAAGTTGAAGATAGTAAAATCCAATGCTGCACCACATTGAAAAATGATTTTTACTTATAAGAAGCCTTTTTATTGGAGCAGAGTCAGTCTTTAGTAAACCAAGATGTTGCAACAAGTTTCTCTAGTCCGGATGCTCAATTGTTAGATGCAAACCATGTATAAAAGCTTCTGAAGGCTTTAAAAAAAAAAATCAAAAGAAGTGTTGAGGAGCCTCGTACCTTCTATATTCAGGGCATTGTAGATGATGATTTTTTTGCATAAGGGTTTGAGTCCACCATGTGTGCCAGTGTTAGGTCCTCGATTGGATTACTATATTTGTAGTTTTGCATATTTTTTGGTGAAGCACTGTATTGGCCCAAGCATTGTAACTAAATTATGAATCAATACAAAGAAAGGTTGTACCTGTGTAGCCCCAAACATGTGGCGAGTCCATAGGACTGCACATGGTCTAGGAGTGTGGTGGAGGAGCGTGGAAGCATAAAAACACATGGACCTAATTTAGTATGAAAGAATGTTTTTTTCAAACATTTGAAGTGGGATTTAAAGAACCTTTGACCCTTTTATAAAAGATGGATGCATGCAAGAAGAGGGTAGAAAATATATCAGGTAGATGTAAGGAGGCTTTTCTTGATGGTCTCGTGAACCAGATAAATAAGAGAGAGAGAGAGAGAGTAAAATTCTCTCAACGTTAAGGATAGCGCACAAGAAAGGTCCAAAGTGGGATACTTATTCACTTTATGATCAAATGAAAGAAGTTGTTCTATGATCTTCCATTGTTGATACAACTACTACTTGAACATTATAAGTGATGCGAATACTTAAATAATCACCAATGCAAAAGTTCACACTGGGCTTTCATACAAGATTTTGGGAAAGGCACCCATTAATAGTTTGCAAAGACGAAGCTCCCACAACATGCCTCACGACCATGGCACTAGCAATAAAATAGTTCAAACTAGATCTAGCTATTGTAGAATGCCTCCCAACAAGAAGGCCATTGGGACTAAGTGGGTATACAAGTTGAAGTGTAAGCCTGATGGTACAGTTGACAGGTATAAGGCTAGGCTTGTTGCAAAGGGTTATGCGGAGCAAAGAGGCATTGATATTGATGAAACCTTTGCACCTACTTGTCGAATGACTACTGTTCATAGCATCTGTGCACTTGCAGCCCACCATGGTTGGAATGTACATCAGTTGGACATTAAAACTACATTTTTGAATGGTGACTTTCATGAAGAAGGGTATGTTTTTTAGCCCCGTGGCTTTATGCAGAAAGGGCATGAAAACCAGGTGTGCAAGTTAAAGAAGGCATTATATGGTTTAAAGCAAGCACCACGTGCTTGGTATGAGAAGATACATCCCTATCTGATTGCACATGGTTTTGAGAATAGTCCAACTGAAAGCACCTTATATGTTAAGCGTGCTAATGATGTGCTTCTGATCATTGTTGTCTATGTTGATGACATGCTGCTCACTAGTCCTACTGAGAAGCATATTGCTGATTTTAAGGCTAATTTGCATGCCTCATTTGAGATGTCTGATTTGGGGCATTTGCATCACTATTTGGGGATTCAGTTTATGCAAGTTGATGGTGGAATGGCTTTGTGTCAAATGAAATATATTGACACATTATTGCAACGTTTTGGCCTTGAAGACTGTAAGCCTATTGCCACTCCTATGGAGACAAGTTTACAATTGAGTTTTCATAATGCTAGAGATGCATTTGATGTTATCCTCTATCAGCAGGTTGTTGGGTGCCTGATTTACGTATGCATTACTTGGCTAGATATTCAGTTTGTTGTCTCACAGATGAGCAGGTTTATGCATTGCCTAGGAGTCAAGCATTGGCAGGCGGTTAAGGGCATCTTTCACTACTTGAGTGGTACCCGACTACTTGGTTTGTTTTATCCCAAAGGGGGATCACTACCGCCAAATTTGCATGCTTTTTCTGACTCTCATTGGACTGGTTGTTATGACACTCGTGTGTCCACTAGTGGATTTTGCTTCATGCTTGGTAGCTCATGTATATCTTGGTTGAGCAAGAAGCAGCCTATTGTGGCCACTTCCAGTTGTGAGGCTGAGTATAGGGCAACTTTCACAGCGACTGTTGAGTGTGCATGGCTCAGATGCCTTATGGTTGATTTGGGTGTTCACTCTTCTGCCACCACCATCTTCACTGATAGTCAGAGCGCATTGGCAGTTGCGAGGAACCCTGTGTTCCATGCTCGCACTAAGCACATTGAGATGCATTATCATTATGTCAGGCAGAGGTTCTCTACTGGGGAGATCAGCTTGTCATATGTGCCCATGCAGGAGAACATTGCAGACCTTTTCACTAAGGCTCTACCTAGGGAGAAGTTTGAAGCTTTCTGCAAAGCTTTGGGCTTACTTCCTTTTGTGGAGTGATTTCCACATAGCTTGGAGCTTCCTTATACATGAGTGCCAGCTACTTGTTCACCGCATCACTCCCAGGGGGGATTTATTGATATATTTAGGTAGTGATGTGTGTGAACACTCTAGGACCATCGAGGCACTTTTTTCCCTCTTTAGGAGGTTTTTTCCCCCGGCTTGTATATACGCCTATTGCCCTAATGGGCTACTTATCTTTGTACATTCTCTAGTAATACATTCAGTATTGTGTGTTGAGCTCCAAGCTTCTTCTTCTTCCTTGTGTTGTTCGCATGCTTCCGCAGACGTCTAACTCCAATAGAACCATCTCTCCAACTAATCATGCTCGCAAGGATACCACTCTTTTTTATCTACCCTTATATATGACAAATAGTGTCTTCTAATACCACCAAGAGCACCATCAAAAACTTTGTGTGATTTGGAGTTTAAAGGAAGTGGGTAGACAACAATGAGAATGCATGATGCTAGAAGTTGATGACATGTGGCCCAAATAATTATTAGATGAATTGCAAGATTCATGCAAGAGGAAGGAATACCTATATTGACACCCTTTATAAGAACTAGAGATATATCTCAACAAGGAAACATTGTATAATGAGCTAGAAAAAAGATCCTAGTGGAGAAACATAGCTTGTGCAACCTACCCAAATTCAGTAGAACACATGAAACTCAATTTTTGTACATAAAAACCCCAATGATTAGAGTGAAAAGAAAAGAAAAGGAAATCCAAATACTTGCAAGCCTAGCAGCCCTCTGAAAAGAAAAAGTGAATTTCACATCCTTGTGGAGGGATTCATGAAACTAAAGCAACACTTGGACAATCCTTGCATCATGTAAAGGAAAAAAATAAGTGAATCAAACGAATACATGATAGTTTCAAGAAATCCTTGTAGATAAAATCAAAACATTTAGTGAAGGTGACAAGGGAAACACATGCCTAGTTATAGCACACTAGGGATACATAAATAACTCAATCCTAGATACAAGAGCTAGATCAGTCATTTCCATGATAGATTTGTGTGAAAAATTGGGGAAATGGGTGTTGAGGCCTACAAGGATGAAATTATAACCATCAAATGGGCATATGTAATAACCTTTAGGATTGCTAAATGCAATAACTCTTACAATCTATGTTGTAGATGTCAAGAACACATTTGCTATCTATGAGTTCAACAAGGATGATGAGCAGGATATGATCCTAGGAAGATCATTTATGAGGGACCTCAAAGTATTCCAAGACTAGGGAATCAACTCATTGCACCTACAACACCTATGTCGGATTACTAAAATCAATCTAATGTATAGATCCCAAGAAGATATGCCACCATTGACTGATACATCAAGAGGTGGAGAAATTATCCATGATTAGAGAACTTGTGAATCACATTGAATCAAAGGAGACACTCACATCTAAATATATAGGCCAAGCATGCCCAAAAATAAGGGAAAAATAATTTAAATCTTGAAGAAACAATTCATGGTGATCAATGACGTGCGAAGACCCCCCCATGTGATTGTGACCAAGATGGAGGGGGAGATCGAGCCACATAGTTGGATGCAATCCTAGACACTTTGGTGGTATAAGGCTTTAATGTAGGAAGGTAGAGTGTTTTAGATGGTCTTGCACATCTTTTTGTGGTTCTTTCTTTTGAGAGTTCCATGCTCCACCCTTTTGTCCAAAGCTAGAATCATTCTCATACATATATCCCACATGCAAGGGAATTCTCCCAAACTCCATATAAGAAAGGCCTCCCTTCACTCCACACAAGCCATTCCACTCTAGCTCATTGCCAAGAGTGAGCTTCCACTCCTCATGGAGTCTCCATGCTCATAGAGCATCTTATGTAAGTCACTTCCATTTCTATTTTAGTTCATTCATCATGTTTTGTTATCTATTGTTCCTTCCTCCTTAGCTTGTTAGATGTGTGCATGTGAGTAGAGTAGGAGTAGTCCTTTTTCATTTCAATATGGTATCAAATCATAGGTTTAGAACTTTTATTTTCTCTTGTCATTTGCATCATGGTATTCATCGTTCTTCTCCCTCCCTCCCTCCCATATCATAATAAGAGTGCTTCTAAGCACTATTCATGATAACTTTAATCTAATTAGTGTTATCTTTCTCTTTGATCTCTCCCTCCCACCCTTGCATTTTTTATATCATTCTCAATATCTGGTACGATTATTTTTTCTAGCATTTTTTGTTATATCAATAAAGTGCTTTTTAGCATTATCACCTCCAATCATGTGTGTCACTACTACATCTATTCAAGATGTTGGAGAATGTGCTCCTGATGCGATGACAAACAAAGATTTAGATAGCTCTACTAGCCTCACTTCCATACAATCCACATCTATTGAGGATCTTGCAGAGAAGGTAGCTCAAAAACTAAGAGTCTCAAGCAAACAAATACCAAGGTTTGCCCCAGTGAAAAGATGCTATACTTGTGGAGGTGACCATATGGCGAATGTATGTCCCATTATGGCTCAACCTCAAGCAAACCCTAGCAGCCTATACTGCACCATAGAAAGAAGATACACTAACCACACTGCACGAGACTGCCCCTATATCAAACAAACTGTCAGACAATTTATCCTCAGCCATATCCACAACAGGGAAGATACCAGAACCAATACCCACAACAACAATATGGAAGACCACAACAACCCTATCAGCAACCCTACCAAACCCAACGAAGGCCTCAACCTATGTTAGCTCAACAGCTTCCAACTCTATCCAATGTGATTCCAGTGAAGTACGCAGCTACATAAGAAAATCTGAATAGATCCTTAGTGCCAGTAACTCCATTGCTTTCAGAGAGTGACCCAAGTGATCATAGTTTTGACTCTACTCACATTGATAGCCCACAGGCTTACTACATGCAGTCACTGACCATAATGAGTCATATTATTATGAAGACCCAAGCGAACCTAGTTGGGAGCTAGAGTATGAAAATGTCACATACGCAAACCCCAACTCTAGACCTCAACCTAGGCCGGTAAGACCCTCATTTCCTAGAGGACCGTACTACCGATGTCAAGGAGATTACCTCATTCGTGATTGCCCTATGCCTGGACCTACACAACCCCAATCTTTGACAATTCAGGGTTTTTGTCCCGATTGTGGGAAAGAGCATCTCTTGGGAGATTGTCCTAAGAACCCCACTAATATGCCGAGGTTAGTGAAACGGAGAGCATAACCAAGAAGAGAACCAAAGCCTGGAGGGATAGTCGAGAAAGAATGAAAAGGCAATGGGCAAAGAAGATGAGTGAACTCGAGGAAAGTCTAAGAGAAACGAAAGCCAAGATAATTGAACTCACGTCTCAAACTCACTCTCACACTACTACACCACCACCACTCCCATCTCCCTCCAATCCATCAACTTCCAACCCACCTCACACAATCCCACCACCCCCTAGAGTAGGATCAGTCTTAGCAGATCCCACTCCCGAGGACCTAGACATGATGCTTAAGGCATATCAGGCCAGACTTCAAGAAGGGCCAAATGTAATGGATCATGAAAAGTGTTACCCTAGAGCTGAACTAGAGCTTGAACAAACTAAAATTTGTGCTAAGATGGTGGAATTGGCTCAAACCATGTTTGAATCCAGTCGCCTCTTTAACTTCTCTAGTTCAACTAAGACGTAGTTGCACTTTGATGGACTGCTAGAAAGATTGGAGAGGCTAATTGCAAAATCTGAAAAGGACCCTACCTCTCAAAGTAAGGACAAGGCAAGTGAAAGGATAAGCCTTCCTGCCCAGGAAGCTTATGTGCCTGACTCCACAAAAGCAGACATATCTTCTTCTATGAATCGATATTCACCAGAATTCCTGCGAGAGATTCAAGAAGAGAAATGGGCTAAAGAGAAGGAAGTTCCTCCTCCCATTGAACTTGTGGATGACGTGCATGATCAATTCCCACAAGACATTCCTTCTATTTATGAGGAGTAGGAGAGTGCCCAATCTCATGAGAGATTAGACTTTGAGTCTAATTCCTTATAGGAACTACCCCATTTCACATGCCCATTGGAAGCTAAGTCTACTTGTATGAGAGCACCCACGGTCATGATAAAGATTGAAGAATCAGTCATACCTAAGAATACAGAGGTAGTAAAGAACACTAAAGTGCAGTGCAATCTCACTTTAGAAGAGCTACTCAAAGTTAGGCCAGAGCTATGGAAACATGTAGCCAATCAAGTGTCTGAAGTAGCAAAACCTCGTTCCCAAGTAGGGTCTCATAGAACAGTGCCAGAAATACCCTTGGACAAGATAGGAGACATGAGCGAAGGAGAAGAAGGAAATACCTATCTTCCAATTACCTATCAAGGGTACACAACCAAGGCAATTTCGGACTTAGGTGCAAGAGTTGCAATTGCTACCACTTCCCCATGGAAGCGTTGGGGCAAGCCAACACTCAGGCCCATGAGAATGAATTTGCAGATGGCGGATGGTCACATAGAAAGACCCTTAGGGCTGCTAGAAGGAATAACTCTCACTACATGTGGTGTCGAGTTCGAGCATACTTTTGCCATATGTGACTTTAGCAAGAATCAGGCCTATGAGATGATTTTGGGGAGACCACTTATGCGGTAGTTGCAAGTGGTATAAGATTGGGGAACCAATTCTTTGTATTTGCAACACTTAGGTGTTACAACCAAAGTCACTCTCAAGGATTACTCTCATAGAGACATACCCCCTATTCAATGGAATCCCATCCATAGAGCTAAAGATGATATGGAGTCAGTGCATTCCATAGGATCAAGATCCTCATGGATGCATGAAGACACCCACTTATGGATGTGCAAAGTAGCCATAGAAGAAAAGAAGAGAGAAAAAGCTAGAGAGGTAGGTGCGAAGGAAACTCATAGATCAACTCAAGACCCAGCCTATGCACCTATAGTTTTCCTAGATGAAGAATTTGAACCTCATGGTTGGGCAAACATTTTAGCAACAATGGATGTAGCCATCAATGAAGAACAATGGACACCCCACTGTGACGAGGATGGCTATGACATTTCAATCTTCACAATAGAGCCAACCATGGGTGATTTGGTTATTGAAGAATGTGAACCTAACACTGATGCATTCGAGGATGCAAGTGACTCCGATCTAGTGTCAATCATTATGGACCCACCTTTTGCATCAGATGAGGAATATTTCTACGAAGTAGAAGCTCACCCTCAAAGACACGAAGAACTTATAAAAGATGTGAGGTTAACCACACAAGTGACCACCAAGAATGAAGGCAAGAAAAGAAAGAAGAAAGGAGCCACATCAGAGGAGGAAGAATCTTTGTTTGAGGTCCCAGAAAATATTAAGAAGTATGAGATAGAAGATAGGAGAGTCATGATAAGAATGCCTAAACATGATGCACAAGCAGGAGAGGCCTACGATAACAGAGAAACCAGCAAGAAGGCTATTGTAACCATAGAAGAAGGAGAAGAAAAATGCACATACATTGGACATGACCTGACAGAGGAAGAGGAGCAAGATTTGATAGCCTTGCTAAGAGAATACAGAGATGTATTTTCTTGGAGTTACAAGGACTTGAAAGGTGAAGACCCTGACATATGCTCACATATGATTCCCATGACCTCAGATGCCAAACCCTCTAAGCAGAAGCCATACACATACAACAATAACTATGCTACCAAAATCATGGAAGAGATAGATCGTTTGGTTGAAGTTGGATTCATCTATGAAATTGAGCACACTGCATGGGTGTCCCCCATTGTAGTGGTACCCAAGAAGAATGGCAAGTTACATGTGTGCATTAACTTGAAGAAAGTTAACGCAACCACTATTAGAGATAGTTATCTGCTTCCTATCACTGAACATCTCTTAGAAAGATTGGCAAGTAAGGAAGTATACAACTTCTTTGATGGCTTCTCTGGCTACAATCAAGTGGCCATAGCTCGAGAAGATCAGCATAAGACAGCTTTTGCCACCGAGTGGGGCATATTTGCTTTTCGGGTAATGCCATTTGGTCTCACCAATGCGCCCGCTACCTTTTAGAGGCTAATGTGTCATGTATTTAAAGAATTCTTGAGGAAGAATTTGGAAGTCTATGTTGATGATCTTTGTGCTCATTCCAACATAAGACAAACCCATATTCCAGAGTTGAGAGCTATCTTTGACAAATGTAGAGAATATCAAGTCTGCTTGAACCTAGAAAAGCGTGTTTTCATCGTCAGGCAAGGCAAGATTCTAGGACACAGTGTCAAAGAATGGCATATCCACGGATGAGGAGAAAGTGAGAGCTATTGCAGAGCTATCTAGGCCAAGGAATGTCAAGGAGGTACAGGCTTTCATGGGGCATTGTGGCTATTATCGCCGATTCATTCATATGTATGCAATCATTGCAAAGCCCCTGTACTCCCTTTTGACTAACTTCGAGTGGATTGAAGAATGTGAAAACTCCTTTAACGAGCTCAAGAGAAGATTGTGTTCGACACCAATCTTGACTACCCCAGATTGGAACAAGCCATTCCATGTGCATGTGGATGCATCCAACTATGCTATTGGATGTGTGCTAGCACAACCTATGTGCGAAGGTAACATGGATCTACCAATTGCTTATGCAAGTAGGCAATTGAATGCTGCAGAAAGGAATTACACCACTACTGAATGGTAAGATGGTTCCTCTTACTAATGGAATATGACTTTGAGGTAAGACTCATTTGAGAGCAGACCATGTACCGAGGCTCACATCCGAAGAGGCCCCACAAGGAGTATCAGATGATCTTCCTGATGCTTACTTATTTAATTTGGAAGTTGTATCGCAGTGGGCCAAGACATTAGTGCCAGTATTGACATATGGACCAAACCACCCAGTAATGAACACTCAAGATAGGGAGGTAGTAAAAGCCCAAAATTACCATATCATGGCAAGAAATATCTACAAGCATACAAATCAAGGGATATGGGATTGTTGTGTGGAAGATGAAGAGTACAAAAAATTGTTGCAATTAGCACATGTGGGTGCATTAGAGCAACACTACTCAGGGCAAAGAACTTTACAGACACTAAGGAGACTTTGAGTGCACTGGCTGACTATGGAAGCAAATGTCTTTAAGTTGTGTAAGGAATGCCTAGTCTGTCGTATTACACCACCTGTGGAGCACGCTACACTGTACCAAATGTCTCTAATACCAGATTGAGTGAACCATTGGTAGCCTTCCTGAGGACGAAAACATTTCCTCAAGATATGACCGTGTCTAGGCAAAGAAGTTTAGAACAAGAAGCCCTAGATTACGCACTCATTGGTAATAATCTATACAAGCATGGAAAAGATGGATATCTGAGACTATGTGTCCATGAGAGCAAATATCTTAAGATCTTGTAAACTGCTCACCAAGGTGTAGTAGGAGGACACTTTGGACCAGACTGTGTGATTAAGGCAATCCTATTTATAGGCTTGTGGTGGCCAACCCTTCACATGGATGCACATACCTATGTGAAGCGGTGTGACATTTGTCAGCGAACTCAATATCCCATACATAAAGATGAGATGCCCTTGAAACCTATGATAGGTGGACATGCATTCTCTAAGTGGGGAATAGACTTTGTAGGTCCTATTAATCCCCCAGCTAAGAGTTCCCATGCAGAGTATATCATTTTTGGCACCTATTATCTGACTAAATGGGTAGAAGTGAAAGCCACAACGAAGAATGATGCTCAAACGATAGCCAAGTTCTTATTTGAGAATGTGTTCACAAAATCAGGCTACCTATAGAGCTAGTAAGTGATAGACACACTTACTCCTTGAATGAAGTCATTGAAAATCTTCTCCAAGAGTTCTTGGTGATATACAAGAAGTCTGCCCCCTATCATCCACAAGCTAATGTGCAAGCCGAAAGCACCAATAAGATTCTATGCAATGTGCTGACCAAATTAGTGAATAATAAATGCTCTGATTGGGACAAACAACTACACCATGTTATTTGGGCATATAGAGTTGCCTATAAAACGGTACTCCAAGCCACTCCCTTTTAGATGGTGTTTGGCCAAAATGGAGTGCTACCATTGGACTTCTTGATACCTACACTGAAAGTAGCACAGGAGCATGAGTGGACAGGGCATGAACTCTTTTCAAGGATCTTTGATCTTGAATGGCTAGGTGAAACGAGACTGAGCTGCTGCAGGGATCTATGCAGCTAAGAAAAGACAAAAGGCATACTTCGATGCCCATGTGAAGGATAAAGGCTTGAAGGCCGGAGACTTAGTTTTAGTGTATACCTGGAAACAACATGCAAGAAATCTAGAGAAGCGTGGCTATGGACCCATGATTATTAACAAATACCAACAAGTGGGGTAGTCCAATTAGCCACCTTAGAAGGCGATATCCTACCAAGTTACATTAGTGGATGCCGAGTCAAATTATATCAAGAACCCCTCACAGAGGAAATGCTTAATCGACTTAATACTACAAAGAAACGCAAAGAAGAAGAAAAACGAATTCGAGAAGAAGCGCAGGAAGAAGCTTTGGAACTCATCGGAAGAATGAAATTGAGAAGACAAGGTAGAGATCAGCCTAGGACAGATGCTTATGCAGCTCTAGGGTATCACGTGGCTATGTGTGAAGTCTCAGTTATAAGTTCCCATAGAATAATTGACCGATGTCCTTTTGTGACTTTAGACATAGGACAAGGAAATAGTGCAAGGATTGTAAAGGCCTTGATTGACTCAAGTGTAGTCACTAGTGCTGTTAGAAATTCTTACTGTCAAGAATTGAAATTAAGTGTCAATCCTATAGAAGCATACCTCATAGGATTGGGAGGTGTGGAAACCCCTTGCATGGGGGAGGTGGAACTTCCCCTCTACATTTAAGATGTTCTTATGACAGTTAAAGTGCTAGTGTGTCAAGACGAGGATCTCACTGAACCTCTTTTCTTGGGTCAAGACTGGATCTATGATCATGCAGGCAACCTAAACCTAAGAAGTGGATTTCTTCAGGTCTGGGTAAATCAGAGTCGCATTACAATTGAGTTAGAAAATGAAGCACTCAAGGAAATAGGAAAGGCACCAACTCCTGGTCCTTCCAGGAGTACATATTATGATAAAGATATTGTTCTTGTCCAAAACTTTGTGATGCAGAGGGATGATGTTCTCAACAAAAAAGCCAAGGGTACGATGGAACTCCCTTCTTTTCCAAAAGTGATAGAGACACGACAACCAAAGGAGTACCGAACGCAGAGGAAACAGACGGCCTACGCTCAAAGCCAAAGGAAAGTACGAAGCAAGGTGTCTCAGCCACCAAAACAAGTATGGGCACAGAAAGGCGAGCATCTTGTTGCGGTCAAGTTACAACCACTGACTAAACATCATGCTAGTGATCAACGACATGACACTAATAAGAAGTCTTTCAAAGATTCATCTACGAAAGTAAAGTCTATCTGGGTACCCAAGAAGTCAATGAAGGCTGACCCACAATCAAGACAAATTTGGGTGTCTAAGGCTTGCTTGCGGGCTCAAATAGCCACACATTAACCATACAATGTACAACATGATTCACTCACTCGAACAACTGATACCCGCTCTTGTTTGACACGCACAAATGCATATTCATCCATGAGCACGAGCAAAATCACTTGTAAACGGGTCCCTAAAAAGCCTCATTTCCAAGTAGACATTCTTATAAAGCCCTCCAAAGTCTCCACAAAATCAAAAGATAAAGCCATCCACTGTCTTTGGCAGCCCAAATCTTGTAATAAACCACCTGATCCCATTGTAATGCCACATCCGCTTACTAATTATATCCGCATTGCACCACACCACTCCAATTAGCACATAGGAACACTGCATCCGGTAACCACACTTCACACTCACAACCACGCGAGCACTAACTAACCTACTAACTACATCACAGTTCATCATGTTAATGTTGTAACGAGGACAAATGGTCATTTTATGTCCATTGCAATGTTAACATGTATTTATGTCTTCTCACAGAATCGACAAACAATATCCTCAACATGGCAGAGGCTTTAGGAACGAGCTCCCAGACAGGCACTAGTCCTCAAATAGTGGAAATTGAAACTATCCCTATTCAGGAGGAGTTGAAGGAACGGCCACAGGAGTTAAGAGCAGTACATGTCATGCCCATTCAAAATCCTCCCCAAAAGCACACGTAGCCAGATAGCAAGAACTCCCATTGGTTCAGTGAAGTCACAGGACCCCTTGGGGATGGCACCTATTTATGGGAGGATGAGATAGAGTTTAACGGATGGTGGGGAAGATACCATTTCTTTACACGAGAGTTTGAAAAGCTTCAGCACAGTGAAGGATTGCGACCAATATGAAAGAAGGCCGAATTGGATGACTACTTCCATGCTCACTTACCAAAGCCTGACTTCCTGAGGTGTTCATGTTGATATATTTAGGTAGTGATGTGTGTGAACACTCTAGGACCACCGGGGCACTTTTTTCCCTCTTTAGGAGGTTTTTTTCCCCCGGCTTGTATATACGCCTATTGCCCTAATGGGCTACTTATCTTTGTACATTCTCTAGTAATACATTCAGTCTTGTGTGTTGTGCTCCAAGCTTCTTCCTCTTCCTTGTGCTGTTCGCATGCTTCCGCAGATGTCTAACTCCAACAATTGGTATCAGAGCAGGTCGTTGATTCTTCTAGGGCGCCGTCGACACTCCTCCGTTTGCAGTCTCAGATTCGCACAAAATTTGGTGAGCATACTCAGGGTGTTTTCGAGATCAAAACAGCTTAGCTTTGTGGTGCCGAAATCGCGATCTGAGCTCGTTTCGGCCTCCGAACGCACTATCGCAGTGCTTATGCAGGCTATTTCGTCCTTTTGTGCCAAAGGTATATACCAGTTTCTGTTCGCCAGTTTAAGCGTCTCGAAGTCTGCTACAGGTCTAGCAGAACTCGTCTGGGCAGTTCTGTTCAACTTTTTGAGATACAGTCAATTTTCTGCATCAAGGTATTTTAGTCACCGGTCATGGCTGAAAGCAGTGATGTATTCCGTATGTTGGCTGTTGAGGATAAGTTGGATGGTACCAACTACCCATTATGGGCTTATATGATGCGACATGTACTGGTTGCAAAAGGATTGTGGAACATTGTGCAGGGTGTTGAAAGACGTCCTGTTATACCTGTAACGACAGGTACTGCAAATACAGGTGTTGGAGCTGATGAAGATGGTGTCGAAGATGATATTCCCCAGATTCCTGTTCGTGCTGCTGCTTCTGTTGCACCTACTGCAGAGCAAATTCGTTGGGATGGCAGAGATGCCCAGGCACATGCATTGATAGCTTTGTCTGTCAAACGTGCCATTATTCCTCACATTCGCTCTTGCAGAACAGCAAAGGATGCTTGGGATACACTTACCACTTTGTACCAGGCTAGGAATGAGGCTCGTGTTGCTTACCTCCGAAAACAGTTGGAGAGTGAGCACATGAATGAAGGTGATTCGATGGACAGTTTTCTTACAAAGATCAAAGACCTGAAGGAACAATTGATTTCTGCTGATGAGGTTATACCAGATAGCTCACTTGTGCAGACCGTTCTGAATGGCCTTCCTGATTCATATCAGAGTTTTGCCTCTACTCTTCGATTGATGATGAAAGGCAATCCGAATGCCTTGTCATTTGAGGAATTAGTCTCTGTTCTGTTGCAGGAAGATCAGTCCAGGCAGAACAGGTCCATTATGCGTGTTGCAGATCAAGCTTTCCTGGCTAGTCAAAAGGGCAAAGGAAAATGGAGCTCTTCTACTAGTAAGCAGAAATCTGCAAATCCTGCACAATCGAAGAACCAGGATAAAGATGAGAAGAAATCAGAAAAGCAGAAATTGTTCTGCAAGTACTGTAAAGGAAATGATCATATTATAAAGAACTGTCCAAAACTGGCTGCTAAAGAGGCAAAGAAGAAAGAGGCTGGAATGGTTGTTGCAGAGGCCTCTACACCAAAAACAGAGTCTGCAAATCTTGTGCAGGAAGAAGAATGGGCGTTTACTACTGTTTGCAGTTTTGACCCATCTTCTCATGATCAGTGCATGTCTGCAGTAGACTCAGATGTTTGGTACTTTGACAGTGGGGCAACCAAACATATTACCTCGCAGCGCAGTTTCTTCTCTTCACTCGAGCCTGCCCCTACAGGGAATACTGTCACATGCGCGAATAACTCCTCTTATCCTGTTATGGGAGTTGGTAAGATCATTCTGACTACTGCTGATGGTAGTTCTTTCACTTTGTCAGATGCTTTATTTGTGCCAGGGATCAAAAAGAACCTGTTATCAGTTTCTGCATTAGCCAAGATTGGCTTGGTTGTGAAATTCGTTGATGACAGGTGTACAGTCCATGATCTCTCAAATGGCGATGTGATTATTGCTTCTGGCATTTTATGTCGTGGGCTGTATAAGCTCATAGACTATGAAAAATCTGTGAATGATTCGACATGTGCAGTTCATGATTCTCAGGCTATGTCAGATGCAAAGCTTTGGCATGCACGCTTTGGTCATCTGAATTTTGCTAGTTTGTTACACCTGCAGAAATCTGAAATGGTGTCCTCTTTGCCCAAACTTGAGGCACCTGGAAAACATGTTTGTGAAGGCTGTATTTTGGGCAAAATGCAGCGTTCTTCCTTTCCAAAAGATGGTTCAGTTCGGGCTATGCAGAAATTGCAGCTTGTACATAGTGATGTCTGTGGTCCTATGCAGACACCCTCTTTTGGAAATTACCTTTACTTCGTGACTTTCATTGATGATTTTTCCAGGCATGCATGGGTATATCCACTCAAAGCAAAGTCCGAAGTGTTCATGTGCTTCAAACAGTTTTTGGTTTTGGCTGAAAATCTGTCAACATGTAAAATGGGCACCCTCCGTTCTGATCGAGGGGGGGAATATATGTCTTCAGATTTTAATGCATTTCTGGCTGAACGTGGGATAAAACACCAGTGTACAGTGCCGTATACACCTCAACAGAATGGAGTTGCTGAACGAAAGAACAGGTCACTCATGGAGATGGCGAGGTGCATGGTCAAAAGTCAGGCTTTACCACATAGTTTCTGGCTTGAGGCTGTCATGTGTGCAGCATATGTACTGAACAGGTGTCCCACGAAAGCGTTGCAGTCTATCACTCCATATGAGGCTTGGCATGACCGCAAGCCATCTGTTGCTCATCTGCGTGTTTTTGGTTGTTTGGCATATGCATTAGTGCCTGAACAACATCGCAAAAAATTGGATGATAAGGCAGTAAAATGTATTTTTGTTGGGTACAGTTCTGAAAGTAAAGGCTATCGTCTGTATCATCCACAGACTAAACGCATTCTGGTTAGCCATGATGTTGTCTTTGTGGAAGATGCTATTCAGCCATTGCTTTCATGTACTAAGGAGACATCTGTTAGCTCTAAAGACATGTATGATACTTTGATGCCTCTTTTTACAGGTGGACAGGCTAGCGCTGGTCCTAATGAGGCAACTTCTCAGCCTTTGCAGGTTTCATATGATGATGCAGATCATGCCATTTCTGATGTAGATTTACATGATGCACTTGTTGATGAGAGAGCTGATATTGAACAGGCAAAAAGTATGCCAAAATGGCTGGTGCAAACTTTGCGTGACAGCAAATTAGATGCACCTTTGTCATATCGTACTCGTTCAGGCTCTCATAGTACCTCCTTTGCATCAGATTGCTATGCTATGGCTGCATCTAGTCTCTGTGATGAGAATGAGCCTGTTTCTTTTGATGAAGCACAAAATTCAGAAAATTGGATGGCTGCTATGCAATCTGAATATGATGCTATAATGAAGAATGGTACATGGTCTTTATGTGACTTGCCTCCTGTCAAGAAGGCCATTGGCACTAAGTGGGTATACAAGCTGAAGCGTAAACCTGATGGTACAGTTGACAGGTATAAGGCTAGGCTTGTTGCAAAGGGTTATGCGCAGGAAAGAGGCATTGATTTTGATGAGACCTTTGCACCTACATGCCGTATGACTACTGTTTGGAGCATTTGTGCACTTGCAGCCCATCATGGTTGGAATGTACATCAGTTGGACATTAAAACAGCATTTCTGAATGGTGACTTGCATGAAGAAGTGTATGTTTTTCAGCCCCGTGGCTTTGTGCAGAAAGGGCATGAAAACCAGGTGTGCAGGTTAAAGAAGGCGTTATATGGTTTAAAGCAAGCACCACGTGCTTGGTATGAGAAAATACATGCCTATCTGATTGCACATGGTTTTGAGAACAGTCCAACTGAAAGCACCTTATATGTTAAGCGTGCTAATGATGTGCTTTTGATCATTGTTGTCTATGTAGACGACATGCTGCTCACTGGTCCTCTTGAGAAGCATATTGCTGATTTCAAGGCTGATTTGCATGCCTCATTTGAGATGTCTGATTTGGGGCATTTGCATCACTATTTGGGCATTCAGTTTATGCAAGTTGATGGTGGAATGGCTTTGTGTCAAACGAAATATATTGACACATTATTGCAGCATTTTGGCCTTGAAGACTGTAAGCTTATTGCCACTCCTATGGAGACAGGTTTATGATTGAGTCTTCATGATGCAGGAGATGCATTTGATGCTGTTCTCTATCAGCAGGCTGTTGGATGCTTGATTTACTTATGCATTACTCGGCCAGATATTCAGTTTGCTGTCTCACAGATGAGCAGGTTTATGCATTGCCCAGGAGTCATGCATTGGAAAGCGGTTAAGCGCATCTTTCGCTACTTGAGTGGTACTCGGCTACTTGGGTTGTTTTATCCCAAGGGGGGATCACTACCGCCAGATTTGCATGCTTTTTTTGACTCAGATTGGGCTGGTTGCTATGACACTCGTGTGTCCACCAGTGGTTTTTGCTTCGTGCTTGGTAGCTCATGTATATCTTGGTTGAGCAAGAAGCAGCCTACTGTGGCCACTTCCAGTTGTGAGGCTGAGTATAGGGCAGCTTTCACAGCGACTGTTGAGTGTGTGTGGCTCAGACGCCTTATGGCTGATTTGGGTGTTGGCCAGTCTTCTGCCACCACCATCTTCACTGACAGTCAGAGCGCATTGGCAGTTGCGAGGAACCCTGTGTTCCATGCTCGCACTAAGCACATTGAGGTGCATTATCACTATGTCAAGGAGAGGTTCTCTGCTGGGGAGATCAGCTTGGCATATGTGCCCACACAGGAGAACATTGCAGACCTTTTCACGAAGGCTCTGCCTAGGGAGAAGTTTGAAGCTTTCCGCAAAGCTTTGGGCTTACTTCCTTTTGTGGAGTGATTTCCACATAGCTCGGCACTTCCTTATACATGAGTGCCAGCTCCTTGTTCATCGCATCACTCCCAGGGGGGATTTGTTGATATATTTAGGTAGTGATGTGTGTGAACACTCTAGGACCATCGGGGCACTTTTTTCCCTCTTTAGGAGGTTTTTTTCCCCCGGCTTGTATATACGCCTATTGCCCTAATGGGCTACTTATCTTTGTACATTCTCTAGTAATACATTCAGTCTTGTGTGTTGTGCTCCAAGCTTCTTCCTCTTCCTTGTGCTGTTCGCGTGCTTCCGCAGACGTCTAACTCCAACAGTTCATACCTAGTTAGCACACTCACTCCCAGCAAAGGTAAGAAGGGGACGAGCACCTTTGTTCTTCCTTCTCTTACCCAAGGAAATGAACTGAAGCGTTTCAATTTAACCAACAAGTTGGTAAGGGAAGCTCTAGAAATGAGAGGTATGCACATCCCTACTAAGAAGGAGACACTGATCCTGGACAATATAAAGAACATGAACCTAACTAAGCTAAAGGACATGGTGGCAATGGCCCCAACTATAGCCATCCACCTCCAAATGTGCATGCAGCACTTTGCATTCCCTGCCCAAGAAAGATTTACAATGCCACCCAAGAAGATTTGGTTTATTTTATACTTGGCAGACACACTGAACCTGACAATCAGTATGCCACATTGGATTATAGACCAGATTCATCTTGCACATCAACGCTGGTACAACAAGCAGAAGTTAGTGCTCTATGGATGTTGTGCACTTACTAGAATTGTATATGGATGCCTGGCGTATGATGTGCCAATTCAAACGGCACTCATTTGGACTAAAGTCCAGGAATTTCAGCGAAGAGTATCATCGTAGGGCCCCCATCAAAGAAAATGAGAGGAGCTGTTCAAATGCCATGTGCACAAGCTTGGGGCACTACATTGACACTGGACCAGAGTCCGCCACCCCAAAGGTGAGTACAACCATTCACCATCAGATTACCAAGGCATAATGCAGAAGGACCTAATCTGATCTTCCCACTGATCCCCATAGATTTAGAGTTTCCTCATGGCTTCACGCTTGAAGATTTAACTGATGAGGAAGTAGCTAGGATAATCAATGCAACTAACTTGGAAATCAAGATAGAGCAGTTAAGTGGACAACAAACAGTCACGGACCGGCCCAACCAAACTCAACCGATAGTTGTCGAAGTAGAGGAAGATGAGGAGGAGACTGAAGAAGAGGAGCAAGAAGGACCATCTGATGAAGAGGAGCATTAATATGAGCAACATGTTATACTGGAACTTGTAGGAGCCCCAACATACACAACACAAATAAAAAGATTGTATAATACTATGAACCTAGTTTAGGAACAACATAGACTATCCTTGGCAGCAAGGAAGGCCTTAATGAACCAGATACTTGAAGAAGAAGGTGTAGATGAGCAATCTAGAGATTTCCTTGACATGCTCGCGGATGCATTGGGGCTGCCAGAGATTGTGCACACTGCCCTCGCCCACTCTCGGAGATTTGAGTGAAGGCATGGGAGATGCCGTCCGAGATCAGGGAAGCATATACATATTATAGTATCAGAACCACATGGCACCACCTTTGCAACCACCGGCACGACACACTCCATCCAACACACTGAAGAATCCCACGCGTCAAGTGCATCCCATCACCACTCTTACCACCCTTCGCTCCATCTCCACCCCCCTCACCTTGAACCACCACTGCTGCAACTACTATCACCACCACGGTCTCCACCGCTCTTAGTGAGGCAGATGATGAGGGTCAACACTCACAACTCTCACAACCTGACACCACTACCACTGTAACTATTACCACAGACTATGGATCTCTAACTATGGTCACCGAAAATCCCATTCACCTAGTCACACTTCTAGGTGGTCCACATGCACAGTTAAACACACCATTGTACACCTTCACTACCATCACCACACCTACCATTCCCATGTATATGGTTACTCCCAGAACTACATCCATGCATGACCACATGGACATATCACCCACATCTGCACCTCTCCCTCCCCCCATATTCCCACAATCTCCCATTCCCCCACCACCCACTTCACCATTCTCAAGCACAACATCCACCATCCCTTTCCCTTTTCCCTACCCCCCCTGCATTCCAAACCTTCCCAGCATCCACCCCTATAAATAATGTATTCAATACTTTATATCAATGTGTGTCTCAGATACAACAAAATTACTAGCATTTAGATACTCAGCATACGAACCTGTCCAGAGTCCATGAGACACTACAAGAACGACTCACAAACATGGAGAAAGACAAGGGACAACTATGACATAATTATGATACTTTGCAGAGACAATATGAGGAATTGGTGGCCAATCCCCCAACCGAATTTATAGGCACAACAATACCTCGAGGAAATGCTATGCGTCCAACAAGCAGACAACCTCAAAATCTATCGCAACCTCGCGTTACTAAGGAAACATATGTCAACAACACTAGAAGAGAATAAATGATTACAAAAACAGAATGAAGAAAATTTAGAAGCGGTGATGGAAGGATCACCAAAAGAGATTGACTCCGAGCAGTTCAAAGCCCTCCCGTCAGCCCACATGTAGACCATATTGGACACCCATGCCGACCTACTCGAGGCTTATGATGCCTTAGAAAAAGACCGTGATGACCTAGGGAAGCAATTGACCAATCAATGAGAGCAACCGAAAGAAGCAACACCTACAGATGTCATATATGAAGAGGTGATAGAATTGAAAGCAAAACTGATAGCTTTGCAAAATAAGCTTCTCCAATATGAACGTCAACATTCTCCTCTGGTGGAGCTAGAGCCTGAAGAACTAGTTCCAATTGAAGTAGAAGAAACATTTGAAGACCCTTATGTGCCTATGCCTTCACCTGGAGGCAGAAAAACAGATGAAGGAATTGATACATTTGAGATTGAAGCTCCAGAATGGCTGCAAAGGCTAGAAAAGGTAGGCCCAACTCATGATGGCAGAGTAGCATTATAGATACACTCTTTGTCACATCTGGAAGAAGTTGTCATCAAATCGAACTACTTCAAGAACCTATCTCATCATCGATGGATTGACACTTCCGATGATCTGTATGCACCATTTTGTGTATTATTGGTAGATTATAATGTTGAGATCAAACACCGCACCATGAAAGAGCCAACCTCCGCAACCCAATTTTCCCCAGACGATGTTTCGGAGAGCGCTGCATAGGGCAACATCTTTCAACCTACAAGGAGAATACGCTTACTCAAAACCTACCCCGAAATGGTGCGCACATGGAACAATATGCCCTTGTACATTAAGTATAACCCCTGCTATTGTCCCGTTTTTCGACAAGGTCCAAAGTGGGATACTTATTCACTTCATGATCAAATAAAAGAAGTTGTTCTATGATCTTCCATTGTTGATACAACTACTACTTGAACACCACGTCATGGCTTGCTCATTGCCTCTTTGCATATTATAAGTGATGCGAATACTTAAATAATCACCAATGCAAAAGTTCACACTGGGCTTTCATACAAGATTTTGAGAAAGGCACCCATTAATATTTTGCAAAGGCGAAGCTCCAACAACATGCCTCACGACATGTCACTAGCAAAAAAATAGTTCGAAGTAGATCTGGCTACAGTAGAAGCTAAAGGTGTTCAATGGAATGTAAAGTTAGTGGTTTTGGCAAGAGAACATCAGTATAGAGACCAAGTTTCCCACAGAACACACAACAACATTGATCTCAACATGCCCATCATATGCCTGCCAAGGATGGCAAAATCTAGGGAGGGGGAGTTGTTAGCACATGCAAATGAAGAAAAGACATGAATAAAGGGCTGAAGACCTAAAAGGGCCCAACAATTCTTTTTTATTTGGGCCATTAGATATATGTTTTATCTCTTGGAGAATTTCAAGAGATAAGTAAGTGTCATTGAAGGAGTATGGAACCACATGACATTTTATGCCTATTTTGTATCATTTTCATGGAATTTTCTACCTATCAAACAGTCCTTGAAATTTTTATGGAATTTTGTATCATCTTTATGGAGTTTTTTTCTATTTGTAATCTTACCCATTTTTTGTAAATGCAAAGGAGTAGAACCTTAGGAGTTCATATGCATCACTATAAAATTTCTTTAGGATTTTCCGCTTTGCTTTTGATGCTAAAACAAACTCTATGACTTTATTTTTAAGTTTTTTTGTCCAAATCAATGTGAAAAGAGTCAAAGAACTATAAAGGGAAGAAAGCCTAATTTTAAGTCACATTTTGGATCAAACAGAGTGAAATTTCGTGCATCTTGGTTCTTGGGCTTTTATCTCGCATATCGTATTCATTTGGAGCCTTCATGGTGTAGTTGGAATGTCCTGACCCCTTCTCTACTTATGGTAAGAATTTTACCATGCTCTAGATGCTTTTTTCTTGTTATTTGGATGTGCACGTGGCCTGATCTTTCTCCAAATGCTATTGTTTGAAGTTATATAGATTCTAAGGGGTGTGTATCTATAAACTTGAATAGGATAATGTTAGTTGGATTGACATTTAAGTTGATCGGCACCACTAAAAGCTGATTGTGCTTTGTGCTAGCGGGTTGTAGGATCCTAATTGCACACATTTTTGGCTCTACTCCATTCAAAGCAAATATGCATCTCCATTACTTCAAATTGGAAGTGTTGATGTTCCTCTTCCATAAAATCACACCCAATGTAAATGCACTTTTCCTCTACAACTTATATAGTCACTACCACTCTTTTAGATTCCCCTTTGTTTTTGTTCGCACTTCTAGTTGTCGCTTCTCTTTGGGTCATTTTTCATTCCACCTTTCTTTGCTCTACTTGATATGTTTTAAAGTCTTTTGGTTGATCAATTTCTCAAATTTTCTTTATCTTTCTCGTCATAATTTTTCCATCTTTCCCTTGGGATAGTATGTGGTAGATTGCTATACTAGATCCTACCATCTCCTCTTCATAAGCTAAAGTCCAAACTCCCATTAGGTGCTTTTTTCCACTATCAAACCTTGAGTCCATCATTATTGTTTCTCTCTATGGACTTTGGCATGTGTTCAACCTTTTCTAGTTCCTATATGGAAAGTGTTGAAATGAAAAAGGACTACTCCTACTCTACTCACATGCACACATCTAACAAGCTAAGGAGGAAGGAACAATAGATAACAAAACATGATGAATGAACTAAAATAGAAATGGAATTGACTTACATAAGATGCTCTATGAGCATGGAGACTCCATGAGGAGTGGAAGCTCACTCTTGGCAATGAGCTAGAGTGGGATGGCTTATGTGGAGTGAAGGGAGGCCTTGCTTATATGGAGTTTGCGAGAATTCCCTTGCATGTGGGATATATGTGCTTGCATGAGAGTGATTCTAGCTTTGGACAAAGGGTGGAGCATGGAACTCTCAACACCCCCCCTCCATGTGATGACCCTTTTGTTTTTAGCATGGGGACTAGTGACATATGGGATCACCTAGTCCATTTGGGTTTTAGGATCTAAGGACATATGGGATCCTTAGACATAACTTGGACATATGGCATCCGTGTGGGACATATGGCATCCCTAGGATCTTGGGACATATGGGATCCCAAGACATATACTTGGACATTTGTGATCCAAGTGGTTTTTAATGGGATCTAGGGACATATGGGATCCCTAGACATGTACTAGGGTTTACATCATGGGGTAGGTAGTGCTTATGGAACCATTTGCCACCTTTTGAGCATTGTTCATTTTTTTGTTGTTTTAGTCTTCATGGGATCCATTGATGGGATCTTTGGTAGGGTCCTCTTCCTTCTTGTGGGCTCCTTGTTGTTCATGTTGAGCATGTCCTTGGGCTTTTAGTGTGATGTGTTCAAGCCATAGGGAAGGTCTTACTCTTTTAAAGAGCAGTGTCTAGTCCCTTTACATGGGGCTTGGAATGATTTGGAGCTCAATGAGATTAACTCTTTGGAGAGAGAGTGGATTTTCATTTTGGGATATACATGGCTTCAAGACTTGATGGCTTTGGGAAGGTCCTACCTTGAGTACTACCCAAGGTGGTGTCTAATCCCATTACAAATGAGTAAGAGATTTGTGCTCAAACAATTCAAATAGAGCCTTTTTACTTGATTTTACAGTGGAAAAATAACTTGCAAAGCGTTTCTCGTGCAAGATACAAAAGTTCATGTATTCGATGGCCTTTTAATTTCAATTTCCTCAATGAGTTTAGCTAATCACATATGTTTGCCATGTGATAAAGCATGACATAAGTCGTTATGCTCTGTAATGCGCCCATCACGTTGATCTCTGCATCAAGACATCCACAGATGCAACTTTCATGTGGTTAGCAACAACTTGCTTCGAAAAACTCCCATGTCATTGGGTCAGGCGGTGGCTGAGTAGTTGGTGACATCACAACTTATGTAAAACAAACTCTCCTCCCATGAGACGTGAAAATTCAAAATATCCCGCTCTCTCTCTATGTAGAACATTCAATGGGGATCTTTAATCGAGTCACGGAGGGCTTCTCTTTCTTTTGATCTTTTCGTCGCTGATCTTCATCTGTCAGGAGTGTACTCGTGTGTGTAGTACCTGTGTAGTCCGTTGGTTGCTTTTACTTCGCATGCATCGACTTGACAACCTATACTGACTCACCTCTTTGGAGAAGTAAACAATGAGAAAATAGATGAAGGTGATGACTATAGAAGCTCCCGCTCTTGTTTTCTTGCAATCGATCTGCTCCGACAATAGCTCCAGCTACTCTCTCTCTCTCTCTCTCTCTCTCTCTCTCTCCAGGCAGATGTTCTCTGCTACTGAGATGATGCTCCACAACCCATAGACTATCTCGCCTCTCTCGATTCTATCATTCTCTGTTTTCACTTCATAGTTTACAGTCGTGAGCAGAGATAGTTGAATGGATGCACGCTCGTGGAGAGACTGCATGTGTTGCTGGTATATCACGCATACAGAGGATGCCTCTCCTTGAAAACGGGCTTTTGCTACTCTAATCTTGACGGGCTCCAGCTATTGTTGTCAACCTTGATGAATTCCAGCTTCTCCTCGGTCATTTTATTTCAGCTTCTCCTCCTGTGTGAGTCGTTCTAGATTCTGAGCTATGCACGGAATTGGAAGCTCCAACAAAGGTGTCATCGAGCAATCATCATGATTATCTTACGATGACTTCAGATCACCACCAGAACAATCAACATTGCAGTCATCGGTGGAGACTGGTCCTCAATGTCGATGCACATGCGTACACACTCTTCTATGGCTCTAGGGTCCTTCAAGTACACACAGGATCTCAATTTGGTACTCAACAATCTATCTAGGAATAAATCCACTTGTTTGGCTAGTGCGGGTAACTCTGGAAAAAGACATCTCTCTAGGTATTGCCTAAACCTTCTTCCTGCAATTCTAACTGTCTCTTGAGATGTCTGCTTGAAGCTATGTATCAATGAGGAAGTATTGTGTTGTATGCCACTCTTAGAAAATTATGTGATGAAAGCTTCTAGAAGTTGGTCTATGTTCCTGAACTGCCTCTCGTGTAGTGGTTGAAACCATGTAAGGGTTGTGTTCTTGAGAGTTAATCCAAAGGCATTGTATTGAGTGAATAAGTCTTCAACTTGTTCAGCTCTCAAAACTTGCCTGAATTCTGCCACATGATTGTATGGGTCTCCTGTGCCATCGAAGCAGTTCTTCATGGAATTGACTAATTGTGTAGGCCTCAAGGTCCTCGTGTGTTCTCTAGGCCTTCGCAGAGGGAATTCGTCTATATTTATTTGATTCCTTTGGTCTCTAGGTCTCTCAGTTTCCATTCTATTTGTCTTGGTTCTTGTTCTTTCTCTTCCCAATGGGTTAGCAAAGCTCACTTCTGGCCTATCTCTACTCTTGTCCCTTTGAGCTCCATGAGCGTGGGATGTTCAAGCTCCTTGGTGACCGTAAGAGACGTTAGATCTTGATTGAGGGAACAAAAATTCACCCTTCAAAGTCTAGGTGTGCCTACCATGCTCTGTGAACACAAAGATCCTTTATGAAGTATTGTCTAAATAGGCCACTTTGTCTGGGTTATCAAGGTCTTTAAACTCATAGATTGTGAGCATTCCCGCTTCATTAGACTGGTTAGTCTTATACCTCCAAAAAGCTTCATCAATCTCTTGGTTTAAGAGCAGATCTATGCTCTTATTGTCCTAGGGGACCCACTCTGGAGTGATGATTCTAGTTAGGACTGATTTGCCCTTAGGAGTTCTAGGGTCTCTTCCTACGTTCCCTTGCTCTATGTCACCTATGTCTGTCTCTGGAATCACATTACCAAATTCATATGTTCTATCCGGTTGGTCGGTGACTACGTACATTGTTCCTTCCTTATCTAGGTATGCACCATTCTCAAATTTGATGACTGGGTGTTCTAGTCCAATGGGTTGATATGGTTTTTTAATCTAGACAACAGATCTTCTTAGATCGTCCTCATAGATGCGAGCACCTAATCTATTGTTCCTGATGTATTCAAGTTGAGTTTTGTATGGGCCTTCAGGTTTCTCTAAGTAAGCCACACGTGAACTTCCTATGGGTCTCTCCATACCATAAGACATCTCTGATTCACTAGTTTCAGAGCTAGGGTAGTGCGATTAATTGCTAAACTACTAGGCCCAAGACCTAGCAGTGTGATTGACACTAGCCTCTGAAGACCTAAGGCTTTGTCTATCTCTCCCTAGATGTCGTCCTGATCTAAGGTTCATATGCCTGATTGAACAACCCCAATTTACCCCAAGTACAACCTTATTCCAGATCAATTCGTATTAGTCACTCGATTCTTTTTTAGTTGGTTATCGTGTTTATGCTCTTGTCTGATATCACATCGTCAGGAATACTTGAGTGAATTTCCACACTTTAAGTTGATTGTACCACGTTAAATTCCTTCCTTTAAAGTTATCGATCACAAAGAGATCATATTTCTGCTTGAACTTGAGTATTTAAGAGTCTTCAACTTGACAGATGCCTATCGTCACCCTATCTTACTTCTAGCACAACTCGCACTTAGCCTAAGCTAAGAATTGACAAAGAGAGTTGAGAATGATCCAAACTCACTTGCTTATCCCTTGCTCTTTGGTGCTCAAGAAGCATGTTCTCAAGCTTGCAATATGCTAGTGCTCTGGACGCCCTTCGATGCTCTCAATAGACCTGTAAAAGTCCCAAAGTTAGCTCAAGATTTAAATTCAAATGACATAACAAACCATTTTCATTCATGTAATTCAGAGACCAAATTTCCCTTTGTCTTTATGGAAAACAATCCTAGAGATCCCTCAGTTTTCTTCCCCCAGGGTATGGTCAACTTCAAAATACCCTATCTATAACTCCCCATATTAGTTTTACAAAGATCAATCCAATTGGGTTTCGTATGAGGAAGTTATGACAGTTCAGGGTTTTGGGGTTGAAACAGGGTTAAAACGGGCTAACAGGCAAACTGGATTTCTCAATTTACTTGTGTAGGGGCCTCACAATGCACTAAGTACTTGATATTTATGCCCACAATTAGCCTAAAATTTGAAATAAAAAACCCTAAAAATTTGCCGAAAATGCAATCGTGATCGACAGGGTTGTCAATCGCGATTGACGGAGGTGTTCATCAGGGCCTGTCAGTCACAATTGATGTGTCAATTGCGATTGATGGTGTTAGTCGCGATCGACAGAGTCGATCGTGAGGGCTCTCAATCACGATCGATGGTATCAATCATGATCGATGCTTTTTCTGCAAATTTCGGCATGATTTCAATCAATCGGGGATATGTCTGTCATGATGGATACGTGGACATGCGATTTATTGTGTCAATCATGAAGTTTCAGTCGATTGCGATTGACGAAGTCAATCGTGATTGATTGAGTCCTATGTGGCAATCCGTCGTGGTTGTCGATCGCGATTGATAGTGTCAATCGCCATTGACAGAGAATTAAGGAATTTTTTAACTATGATTAATGATTTAGGATGTGCTCATCATGTGTGTTATGGTGGTGCTCTTTGTTTTACCAAATGTCGAACTCTTCTGTCGATCGCAATAGACAAAGGTCAATGCCTCGGAACCTCCACAGAAAATTTTCTCACCTGCTGGGGCTGCTGCAACTGCTATGGGAGCTGCTACCTGCAAGAACACTCAAGAAAACACAGAAAACAAGTGCGCAAACAAGCTCTCTCTCACTCTCACTCTCAAGTAGAAATGAGGAAATGAATGGAGGTGGAGGTATATGGTCGCAATGGTGAAGATGATGATGAAGGGATATGGTGTGAAGAGGAAGGTAAAAACAAGAAAAATAAATGCTTACCTACTCTTCCAACTTCTCTACTCTACAGCTTATTATCACACTCTCGTCCTCGAAGTTCGATCCCCAACAACGACACCAAAATTTGGTGTAGCTCAGTGATGAGTAGCACCTCCTTTAATGTCAATCCGGGAAGACATGAGGATGGTATGAAGACCTCGAGCAAGTGATGTGCACAAGTGGTGATGGAGAAGCACACCAGCATGCACACACATGCACACACACACGCACACACGCACACATGTAAGAACAAAGAGTTAGACAATGGAAGTTGTGATTAAGATTAAAACACAATTACAAGAGCTCTCCTTTAATTCAAATTAGAATTTGTTCTCCCCAAAAATTAGCTCTCTAGCTCCTTTTATAGTTTTTTACTAGCTAGTGGCCATATCCAGACCTAATGTCCGGCCTAGTTGAAAATTAAGTTCCTAGGCTATTTTGGAGGCTCAAACGAGCTCTAAAAGTTATGAAAATTGGTACATAGATACTTCTAGTACTCCTCAAGCTTGAGGACTCCTTGGCTTGATCAAAATGGAGTAGAATCTACCAAAAATGGCATTTACAAGGTTCAAGTAGTGATGAAAATCACTGTTAAAAAGGGATTAGGTTGGAAAATTTGAATGGCCTAATTTTCGGATCTTCTTTGACTGCTTTTCTTGCTTGTTCCTTCTCTTTGCTCTGATTCCTTATGTTGGCTCCCTTTTTCTTGAGATGCCCTGGCTGCTACCAACAAATGCCATGGGGAATAATTCGGGGAGGTCGATGGTGTGTTTGGAGAAGATGGACTCAGAGAAGAAGAATCAGCAGGGGAAAGGATATGGGCAGAGGGGATAGTGGGAGTGATAGGATGAAGACGAGCAGAAGGAGAATGTGGAGCATCTGAAACTATCACCACTTCTATCACCGGGGTAGAACCCTTTGTATCGACGGGGTGATTCGAAAGGTCATTAATAAGAGCACACAATATCCCAAACCACTGAATGGGGCAATGGTGAGGAATTAGTAGCCAGATCCTTTGGTGGTGAATTGGGAGGATGATTAGTGACTTCAATGATAGCAATGTTGGCAAAAGAGTTGATGTTGGTTTCGGGAACTACCACATCAGTGGAAGCTTCTTTGGGAGTAACTACAATTCTAGTATTAAGAGGGGTAGAGGAGGAGCTAGAAGCAGGAGTGGACATCGCATCGACACGACAAGGCTTCTTGGGGAAGCATAGGAGAACTTCATCATCATCACCATCATCCTGATCCATATGGGAAGATTTAGCAGCCACAAGAAGAGGAGGAACACGGGTGACAGACATAGTGGGAGGTGCATCCGGAAGGAGAAGCGAGAAAATATGAGGTAGTCTGGTCCAAGGAAAATCACCTTTGCCTAACTATTTTACAACCGCTTGGCACTCTTTGCAAATTTGACAGAAGTAAAAGAGAGCACAATTGATTGGCTCATGGGCAACCAAATCAATGACGAAGTACATAGGATAGGAGATATCATAATTACATTTCTGTAAATTTACAATGGTGACTAGGAACGAGAGGGCATGGCACTCCGGAGGAGGTCAAGACATGATGGCATAATCATTGGATGATTTGCAGGGAAACAACTGGTTCATGGTCTCTAATGGTAATTGGGTGACCTCATGCCAGCCTTCATTAGATAGGCTGAGTCAGGAGATGATAGTATCGATTGTGATGTGAGCCATAAAGAATGACTCGACAACTGGCCATGCAGTGTTGGAGATGGAGCAATTGGTGATCGCTTAGGAAATGGTCATAGACAGGGGGTGTGTCGGCATAGTGTGCCGTGGCAACTCGGCAAAGTGGAGCAAGCCACCTACTCAAAAGTACTCGACGAGCTCAGGGGAGATGCCCTCACTAAACGTAGTGATATGGGACAAGGTCTTCATGGCTGCTACAAATGCATTTTCACGGAAACACTACGTGCAAGGTCGCAGAACACACAAAGAACACACAGATCGCTTACACAAAAGACACAATAAAAGAGACGAAGAAAAAACCATAGCTTAAATAGAGAAGGCAAAACGGTCGACATGTAGCCAATCAAAAGGGTAATAAACATAAGGAGGATCCGGGTGCCATACAACCATCAAACTTATGGCAAAACCATGAACATGGGAAGTGGAGGGTTGGTGCCATGATCAGGCCACCAACATGATGATGGATCAAAAAGAGTGCATTTGGTTTGAAAAATAGATCCCTAACAAAACTTTGAAATGAGTTATGGTCAATGGGTCAACCGAAAAGGAACTGAAACATGCGTAGTGATAATACAGTGGAAATCAAAGTAGCAACCAAAAATGTAAAAGTGAAAGAGAGTCCTTCATCAATTATGGATCGGGAATACAACATAGGTAACTATCGATCAATAACCTTGACAAATCAAAATGACACGGTAAGCAGACAAAAGGGGGCGTAACTTTGATCCATTTTACCAAATTGGGGAGCACCTCTCCGATGAGAGTTTCCAACCGGAATGTGGTTGTGGCTTGGCCTAATTGTGCCAAAATCTGATATGGGACAAACCACCAGAGCTTGAATTTTTGTGCAGCTTGGTCAGACTTAGAATTATAAAACAAGACTAGCAATCTTGCTTCAAAAATAGGAGTCCACAAGAAGCGATCATGGGTCCTGGCTTGACGGAGTTGGACTTCTTCCAACAACAAAAACTTTCAAATCATTGCTCATCCCAGGGAGTGCAATCATCAAGGCGAGCATAAAAAGAGTTAGTTGGTAGTAATTTCTTTGCAATGACAACACGTAAGCTGGCCACCACTAGTTCCATTGGAGCAATAGCTTCGAGTCCGTAAGCTAACTTAAATGGTGTATATCTAGTAGAAACTTTATAAGTGGTCCGATAGGTCCAAAGAACAAAAGGGAGGAGCTGATCCCAATGTTCAATATATTCTGTGATCAATTTTTTAAACATCGTGAGCAGATTTTTATTGGTGCTTTCAACCAATCCATTGGCATGTGGGTGATAGAACATACTAAATTTATGATTAATTGAAAGTCTAGGTTAAAGCCTGCATGAGGCTGTTGGCAAAGTGTGTTCCTCGATCAAAAACAATCTCCAAAGGTAATCAAAACCTAAGAAAAACATCTCGGGTGAGACATTTAGCAACAACGTGAGCAATAGCTGAGTGAACATCCTAGGCCTCAACCCAATGAGTGGCATAATCAGTACATGTTAACATATATCCATTATTAGTTGAAATTTTCAGTGGAGCAATAGGCCCCACAAAGTCTAACCCCCACTTTTGGAAAGGTTCCAAGGGCAAAACAGGATGGAGCAAAAAATAATGCCAATGTAAGGGTTGTCTGATGCGTTGTCAAGCATCACAATTTTTAACGTAAGCATGGATATCATGTTGCATTGTGGGCCACCATAAGCCACTTTGCAGAATCTTCTGGTAGTTCAGGCCTATAGAGAAATGACTGCTAGATGGGAGAGAATGAGCCATGATGATCACCAAGGGGACTTCGTGAGTAGGAATACATCAGAGCCAAACTCTCGAAGGGTTGATGTAATAAAGTTGGCCAATGATAATACAAAATTGTCTGCTATAGATAGCTAACTTTTGGTGAGCCACATTGGAGACAACATCAGGTGGAAATCCCACAGTAAGAAAGACCATCAACTATCATAGTAGGAATCAGCAATTGGTAAAGGTACTGGTGATGTGCTAGGTGGTATAATCATATAGATAGATGGAGAAGAATCATCCACTCCTACCGGAGCTTCACCGGAATCGATTTTGGATAAGAAGTCTACAATGGCATGTGAAAATCACAGACGATGGAGAACATCATAACCAAATTCCTAGAGGAGTAGAACCCATCGAGCTAGGCAACCCCTAGATGTTGCTGCCACACTAAGTATACTAAAGCACATAAAGAGAGGACTTCCTTTATGCACTTTATAAGTGTTCAAGTCGAGAGGATGAAGGAGAGTTGCATGTGTTATGGTTCTTATAATGGTGTAAGGTGTTACAACTATACCGTTCCCCCTTGATTGTGGAGGAATGTTACATGAACTTTTGTGTGGTTCATAAATGGCTTTTCAAGTAAAGGATTAAAAGTTCATATCGCATTGGCAAGCGATGAAACGTGTCTTTAGATATCTTCGAGGGCACTTTGAGCTTAGGTCTCTTTTATGGTAGAGATATTCAGCCATGCTTGCATGCTTTCACAAATAGTGATTGGGCTGGTTGTTATGATACTTGTGTGTCCACTAGTGGTAATTGCTTTTTCCTTGGAGACTCATGCATATCTTGGTTGAGTAAGAAGCAACCTATAGTGGCGACATCGAGTTGTGAAGCTGAGTGCAGGGTAGTTTTCACAGCTACAGTGGAGTGTATATGGCTGAGATGCCTATTGATGGATCTTTGCATGGAGATTGATGATGCTACGCATATTCTCACTGATAGACAGAGTGCTTTGGCTGTTGCACGAAACCCAGTGTTTCATGCACGGACCAAATGTATTGAGGTGCATTATCACTATATGAGAGAGCACTTTCATGCAGGAGATATTGATTTAGTATATGTGCCTACACAAGATAATGTGGTAGACATATTCACCAAAGCTCTTCCACGGGAAAAGTTTGAAGCTTTTCGCAAAGCTTTAGGCTTATTACCTTGTGGGGGCTGATCTGTCATTCACTATATGTGTTCACATCATTCGCTCCAGGGGGGTTTGTTACACTTATGTGTTCCTCGAGTAGCTTTGATGTGAACCTTTTCCCTGTACATGGGCACTTTTTACTCTAGTGTTTTTCCCCATGTTACCACATACTTGATACTCTCATATGTGGTGGTACTTTGTACTTAGGGATATTATTCAACTCTTGCTTCAGTTCAGTTATCAATAGAGAGAGCTATTCCACCCATCGTCTTCTCCATGTGTCTTGCTGTGTTTGTGCTCCTTGTGTGCGCTTCTTGTGTGTCTCTTGCACTTCTACACACACCCAACACAAGATCTAGTGCTAGTGTTTCGAGGAGGAGCTATAACTTGCAGGGCAAAGACCATTTTGAGATATGAAAATTTGATGGCACAAACTTTGCTCTATGGAAGAATCAGATTAAAGATGTGCTGGTTCAAATGAGGCAATGGAAGCTAGTAAATGGAATTTCAAAGAAGCATGTTGACATGGATGAAGATGATTGGGATGAGTAAGATGAAATGCCATGTCTACCATTTGCTTGCACCTGGCAAATAATGTTTACTTTACAGTATTAGACTGTGAAAGTGTAGAGGGGCTTTGGAAGAAGTTATGCAATACATATGAAAAAGAGACGACATCAAATAAAGTCTATCTGATGAGAAAATTATATGACCTTCGTATGAACGACACAAATAGTGTTGCTGCTCATCTAAATGAATTTGATGTTATATTCTCTCAACTACAGGCTCGAAAATTGGATATGGATAATGAATAGTGCACCTGGTGGTAAACTCATCTATGATGACATATATGGAGCACTCTTGAGTGAGGAGATTCGTAGAAAATCTATGGTTGGCACTCAAAGTGGAGATGCATATAATGTTCGTGATTCTTACCAAGGAAAGAATCAACAACATGGCAGGAGCAAGAACAAGGAAAAGAATGGTCAACGAAATAAGAGTAGAAGTAAATCAAGGAAGAGGGATATCAAATGCCATTATTGTCATAGAAAGGACACATGAAGAAAGAATGTTATGCATTAAAGAATGCTAAAGGTAAAGGACAAAATGTTGATGGGCATGTTAAATAGTTACTTGCACCATCTACTTTGACTGTGAAGATTGAAGAAATTAATGCTATTTCTGATGATGCTCATGTGTTGACACTTGATAGTATTGTGCCAACTGAGGCTCTTATGGCTAATTCTCTTTCCCACACATGACTGCTAGATTCTGGTGCTTCTTTCCATGTGACACCACACAGAGAATGGTTCTCTAATTATGCAGCAAAGTCTCTTGGTACTGTGAGACTTGGTGACTCTTACCAGTGTGATGTTGTGGGGATTGGTGATGTGGTTGTGCAGTTCATTGATGGTTCAAAATTTACTATGCATAATGTATGTCATGTGCCTCAGTCATCATGTAGTTTGATGTTAGTTGGTCAACTTGATGACCTTGGTTACAAGGTGGTCTTCTATCCTCAGTCCTTTTGCATATCAAAGGGCAATATGTTTATTGCAAAAGGAAGCAAAGTTGGCTCACTTTATCCTTTATTTCTATCATAGAAAGAACACTTGTTAGCTGTTACTGAACAACCTATGGCTTTGTATTTGGCATGGTCGTTTGGGCTATGTATCTCGTAGTGGAATGGAAAATCTTTCTTGTTCTGGCTACTTACATGTGTTATCTTTCTCTGATTTTTCATTTTGTAAGCATTGTCAATATGGAAAGCAAACCAAAAATGTGCATAGAATGCACATTCACTCTTCAATTCAGCCTTTAGATCTTGTTCATACAGATGTGCATGGTCCTTTGCCAACTAGGTCCTTAGGTGGTTCTCTTTACTTTGTCACTTTCATAGATGATGCTACTAGAAAAGTTTGGGTATATCCTATCAAATCGAAGGATGAGGTATTCCCTAGTTTCAAAAAATGGCTTGCTTCATTTGAGACTGAAAAAGGAACTAAGTTTAAGGCTTTACGTTCAGATAACGGGGGTGAGTATACCTCACATGAATTCAACCTTTTCTATCAGTCTAGAGGGATTCGTAAAGATTTTACAACTCCTTATAACCGAGTACAAAATGGTGTAGCTGAGAGGATGAATAGAACTATTCAAGATAGAGTAGTCTCTATGTTGCATCATGCAAACCTCTCACAAGGTTTTTGAGCAGAAGTAGTATTGATTGCAGTTCATGTGATTAACCTTTCACCTAGTACTGCCAAAGGTTTGAAAGTGGCACAAGAGTTATGGACAGGGAAGCCACCATTTTATGATCATCTTCAAGTTTTTGGGTGTGAAGCATATGTTCATATACCCAAAAATCTTAGACAAAAGTTGGACCATAAGTCAAAGAAATGCATTTTTCTTGGATATGGTCGAGAAGGACAATTTGGATATCGCTTATGGGATCCTGAAACATGGTCAGTGATTAGAAGTAGTGATGTTATTTTCAATGAGTCTAAGATGCATAAACAACCTAGTTGAAGTGAGAAGAGTGATGTTTGAGCATACTAGTCCTCCAGTTAGCATGCATAAAAATGCTGCACATAGGGATTTTCAAGAGAATGTGCATTTAGATTAGTCTACACATATTCCTGTTCAGCAACCATTGAGACGTTCAGCACGTGTCTCACATCCACCTGATATATATGTTCCAAGTTTAGATTTTTTTATACTAACAGATGCCGGTGAGCCTTCTTGCTACAAAGAGGCTATGCAGACAGAGGATTGTGTCAAGTGGGAGCATGGCATGAAGAGTGAGTTGGATTCTATTCACAAGAATGGTACTTGGGATTTAGTACCTTTGCCAAAGGGTAGGAAAGTTTTACCATGTAAATGGGTATATAAGCTGAAATTCACATCAGATAGTGCTTCTCCAAAGTATAAAGCACGACTTGTTGCAAAGGGTTTTAAGCAACAACATGGTGTTGATTTTGAGGAGATCTTCTCTCTAGTGGTCAAGATGAATACCCTGCGCATGTTTCTTGGATTCATTGCAATGGAGGACTTAGAGCTAGTCCAAATGGATGTGAAAATTGCTTTCTTGCATGGAGATCTTACAGATGAGATCTATATGGAACAACTAGAGGGTTATGTAGTTCTTGGCAAGGAAAGTGTAGTTTATAAGCTTAAGAAGAGCTTGTATGGACTTAAAAAATCCCTTAGACAGTGGTACCAAAATTTTGATGCTTTTATGAAGTCTCAAGGCTATTCTCGAAGCAATGAGGATCATTGTCTCTACACAAAGAGATGCTCAGATGGCAGCTTGATATGCTTGATACTTTATGTTGATGATATGTTGATTGTTGGGAAGTCCTCTTATGATTTGTCAATTCTCAAAAAGAATTTGAGTCAAACATTTGATATCAAGGATTTGGGGGATGCCAAACATATTCTTGGCATGCGCATTACTCGTGATAGGAGCAAAAGATGCATATAATTGTCTCAAAGTGAGTACATATCCAAAGTACTTCATAGGTTCAATATGCAAGGTGGAAAGGCATTGAGTACACCTTTACTCACATATGTGAAATTGAGCAAGGATGATTGCCCCAAATCAGATGAGGAAAAGGAATTCATGAGCAAAATTCCCTATCAGTCTGTTGTTGGTAGTCTCATGTATGCTATGGTAGCTACGAGACTAGACATTGCATTTGTAGTGGGAGTTGTGAGCAGATATATGTCTAATCCTAGCAAGAAACATTGGGAAGCGGTGAAGATGATTTTAAGATATTTGAGTGGCACTAAGGACAAGTGTCTATGCTTAGGTAGAGGGAACACATCCATTATTGGTTACACAGATTTTGACTATGTTGGTTGTGTAGACAATCGTAAGTCTACATCAAGGTACATTTTTCATTTTGTTGGAGGTGCTATCTCTTGGAGATCTCGTCTTCAAGAATGTACAATTGTTTCCACCACAGAAGCAGAGTATCTTGCAGCAAGTGAAGCATGTAAGGAAGCGTTGTGGCTTTCTCGTCTTGCTTGTGATATGAGTTTACCTCAGCATGTACCTCATTTGCTCAGTGATAGTCAGAGTGCCATTGGTTTGGCTAAGAATTCAGTCTATCATGCAAAGACCAAGCACATTGAGGTGAGGTATCACTTCATTAGAGATTGCTTAGCCATTGAGTGCATTATTCTTGAGAAGGTTCACACTCGAGATAATGCTGTAGATATTTTGACTAAAGCTCTACCACAGGATAGCTTTTGACACTGTTGTCACTTGATGGGAGTTACTTGATTCATGAGCTTACACAGTCTCTTGTATACTGCGTAACATGCCCATCAGGTGGGAGGTATAGTTTGTATACTTACACTCAGGCATTCTTTATCATTGTTTATTTTTCTCCCATAGTTACTTTGGCCATATTGGCCTTTATTGGGAGATTGTTACCATTAGTGTCCATGTGAAAGGCCAAATGGCCACTGGACACTTCTTTGTATATGTTCTTAAATAAAACATATAGTGGCCTGGTCAGTCAGAGACTGTAAGTTTGACCACATCTATAAGACCTAAGAAGTTTGTCTTCGTGCTCCCTATGTACTATGTTTTCTATGTATTATGCAGTCTCTATGCGGAGTACCATGTGTGACCTTAGGAGCTTGATTTTCTACTCTGAGAATATCGTCATGGAGCTCGCGAGATGGAGAGCAAACTGTGGTGCATCACCATCAAAGTACTTCATTAAAACATCTTGCATAGCATTAGAGTCAAGGACCAACCATGAGCAGATTGCTTCGGAGACCCTTAAGATGTCCCTTATCGATTGATCTTTGACCAAGGATGCAAAGAGGTCCCTATGGTCAAGCTTTTAGGTTGTTGACCACCCCCATGGGTTCCTTATCTCCTTGAATCTAAGGTGGAATTGGGTGCTTAACAAGCTCAAATGCAAGCTTCTCTACTAGAAGGCTATGCAACTCAACGTGACTAGAAAGGTCATGATTATCAACACCTTTCAAATCCCCTCTATGATCTATTTCCTCTCGTGTTGGAGGCTCTCTGTTTTAGAGCTACTAATCTAGGATAGTGGTGGTATAGGAATCCTCGAAGTGTTGACCCTAGCAAAAAAATTTGGTTGCTGAATGGATGACCAAAAACCTAGTCCGATCAACAAGAATCTTGGGTCTAACATTTATTCAAGAACATAATAGGTTGTCTTTGGTACCTTCCCCCATTGGAAAAATCTCAATATCGCCACGCTCTTTGTCTTGACCCTGAAGTCTTTATTAAAGGCTCAACATCACTACGCTCTTTGAAATGCGATTAGAAGCAAGGCTCTTTGGAAGATTTGTAAGCAATGGTGTGGGATTAACTTTGATATGCGCCCTCCTGCACTCCCTATCCCAAGGACTACTCTATAAAGAAATCCAATGTTGTTAACAACATGTTAGCATTGTCCAAGGCAATGCATTGCTATCACATTAACACCATAGCAACATTTGGGTCCTGACACTACTAAAATATTACACACATGCTTTTTTTGCCCCTTTAAAAGAAAAATTGGTTCTCTAGACTCCCTAAAAGTAATATATGAAGAAGTGCATACTTTCAGACATATAAAATAAATTTATGCACACATATATTATGAATTATAAGTATGTATGTGACATTTCATATGTATATTACATACATACATGCATAGTAGTAATTGTTGGAGCATGACAATCAACAATTGGTGATTATATGAAGGCCAGAAATAAAGATATGAAGAAGAGATTGAAGTTCAACTTCATGAAGAGAAGTGAAGGTTTAGGAAGAAAAATTCTCTAAACATATGTACATTAGTTTTGTAAATACTTCAAAATACTTGAAGTAGTGACGAATCAATACTCATATGTATATATATATACTTGTAGATAGTCGTATTAGGAGAGAGAGAGATGAAATATAGATGAATAGATGATGACTATTGGATGTATCATCCATCATATGTATGAAGAGTTGAATAGAAAGAAAGTCCAAAGAATTGGACGTCGATCTTTTCTCTAGTTCTCCTTCTGTGTTTGATTTTATCAGAAGTCCTTTTGTACACATCTAAGTCCATAGTTAATCTATCTATGGTTAAAGTTTGAGAGTCCAATTGCAAACAGGCTGAGAGAATTTTGTGTAGGAACATCTATATGTGAGAAAGTATTGAGTGTCTTCTGAAACAGGCACAATCTCGATGGTCAAAGAAATGGTCAGTTCTCAGTGCACAGTGTAAAGTTTTACACAACTGAGGAGTCAAAATTTAAGTTGGAAGGTAAGCCATCTATGGCTAAAAGCATTTGCTTAAACGGGTTCTAGTTTGGGAGAACCATGTGTTAGAAGTTGCAGGTGTCAAAGTCGACTCTACAGGAATGCAGTTTCAAACATAGGTAGATTGTTTGAAACATTTCTCATAATCTACTTAAGCTTTTGAAGTGTTTTAACTTGCACGAGGTGCGCAAACGCTAGGCGACACATTCTACAACGTTTCATTAAAAACTTTACACAAATGATCAATCAATGAGTCAATAATGTGCAATATACTTTTTTGTGAAATGACTTTCTTCACAGTTAGCTAAATTCTTGATAGTTTGGTGCTTGTCTTCCAAAATTGGTTGAAGTTTAAAGTTATTCTTGATATAGAGGTGATCTAACATCAAGGATAGCTTGTTCTTTTGGAGATTAACACTCTCCATCAGTAATTATATATATACATAGTATAGTAAAGTACATATATACTATAAATTATAGGTTCAAAATATTCCCTACATCATTCACCATTGCGATGATGTCAATCATCGTAGAAGAGTACCTTTTGGCTTTGGAGGTCAAGGTTGAAACTTTTGTCCAAATAGTGTAAGTGCATTACAAAGAGAACATGGGATATCTAGAATATCAATTTATTTAAAGAGAATAAAGTCCAAAAAGAAAATCATATATAAATGATTCCCCACACTTTTACTACTTTTTATGTCTTCTTCATTCTCCATATATTGGACATTTTGGACAAGATTTTAAATAATTTCTTAACTCTGCTAAGGAAAATACATTTTTGAGTATTTTTTGATATAAAAAAAATACATACTAACACGTTGCAAAACATGGTAATGTTGTGAACTTGTAAACCGTTTGCAACGCATTGCAATGCAAGTATGGAGAAATCCCTCATTCTTTTAAGAAAGAGGATAAAAAATTCCAAAAGCACCCCTCCCCCTCCCCCTTCAAACCCCATGATCTTTATGCTTCAAGGGGATAAACTTAAAATGAAATAGATCCCTCATATCGTTGTTTTTTTGACGGCCGTATTGTCTGTTTGACCATTTTAGACTTTAAAATAAAGTCATAAATTTTTAACCGATCTTCATAAATTACATTGAAAATGTGAAATACGGGTATTGTGTTCAAATGACCTTCGAAATTGAAGGGCAT